>JAECUM010041246.1:0-11647 GCA_016617855.1 Megalonaias nervosa
TGTGGGAGAGAGAGAGAGAGAGAGAGAGAGAGAGACAAAGAGACAGAGAGACAGAGACAGACACAGAGAGACAGAGACAGAGACAGAGACATACACACAGAAGCGAGACAGACAGACAGACAGACAGAGACAGACAGATTTACAAATATACACCTAAAAACAGAACGGAAATAGCTATCCCTGGATTCAACAGGAGAATGTTTGATAATACTACGCAGAATTAATATCTAATACCAATAATACTATCGTACTGGTTAGAGATTTTTTAATTCGCCTCTACGCAGATTCGAATCCAGGTCCTCGAGTAAACGGCACCCGTTCTATTTGGTGCATATTTGTAATTCTCTATTACTAATCCTATATACCTTGATATGGTTCGTGGGACTCCGGAATGACTGTGTAGATGGATGTGAGTGTGTCTGCTAGGCAAGAATGCATATACCACGGACTTGGTAGGATCAATTTTTCGGTGATGTGTGTTTGGTCGTGATGGAATATGCAGGCAAGGCGATGGGTGCCATTTATTCGCGGAATTGGGTTCGAATCTACATAGCGACGAATTAAACATTCTCTAATATGTATTATGTATAGAGTTTCTCGGGTGGTACGTCATCATAAAATTACCTGGGTTCACAGAGAATGACCTCTATCACACAGGGTGAAAATGGACAGAATCAACAAGAATCTGTTCCATTGTCGATGGACACTTGCAAGTTATGCACTCTGGTCAGGTTCGTCTTTCAGGTATGCATGAATTAGGCAAGTGTATCCAATACGCGATCGGCACAACTCCACCCCATCTATGCGATTGGTTCCTCATAAGGACTGCAACTCTCCAATGATGGACTTATGTTACGGAGGCTGTTGGTGGAATCTTCATTCCACACGTTTCCGTAAATATACAGAATATGCCAATTTGAAGAACATTTAAAGTCAGTATATGTAACATTTCATTCAGAAACGGGTAACTGCACAGCAGTTATTACTGCTTTATATCCTTTTATAGTACAATTAATACAACTACGACCAGGTAACCTTAGGTAACCTACAGTTAGTAATAATTTTTCAGCTTGTATGAACATGTAAAGTTTCTGTATGATCTGGAATATTACCAGTCGTCATATTTAAGACTGGCAACGCTTTAGTGTAGAGGGAATAAAATAGACGAAATTTTGTGAGGAGAGGTTGCACTGTGCTTCAAAGACATGAGTATGGCGTTAATTTATGTGACAGAAATGGACATTCTATCTGATAACCGGTTCGAGTTGGTCTTACGTGGTATTTCAAAAGCAGCTCCAGTCTTGTGTATATTCATTTTCTGTCAGTGGTGGTGTTATTATGAAGGTCTTTAAGGTCTTTAAGTTTTCCAGTATCATGGACCTAAAACAAAAGACCCCACATCAAAAAGAAACACAAATATGCACCTACTTTGTCATGGAGAAACGTTGCTTTTAATTGGAAAAGACTGGCTAGTTGTCTATGGTAATAAGCTAACGCATTGTTGGACAGGTGAATTTTAACACCCTACTGATCACTGTCAATGTGAATCAGCTACAGAAAACCATAATCAGCCTATTACGTCTTGCATAGCGAAATCAACGGTGCTATCCACCATTTTGGACCCAACTGCACGATTTTAAAACTGGGATTTTGACAAAGAATCACTCCATTAAGTGACACCGTAAATTCAATCCATGGAATCCCTCTTTACACGTTATCGTAAGTTGCATTGAAAGGGTGCTGCAACGAAGGTAAAGAATGTGTTACAAACCGTTTGCCTAAAAATGTTTATCAAAACGTGATTCTTTCAGATACTTATAGCTTCTGTTTGTCCAGTATTGAACAAAGAGGAATGATGGCTCTACCTCACCCGTGTGCCAGCATTTCCTTTATGACATTCTTTACGTCCGTGTCCTCCGCTTCATCTATGCGTTTGTTCCACGACGTTCTACGAGAGGTCCCAGTTCATAATAATGGATTTGATGCTACGAAGTTTGTTTGTGGAGTTTTCATTCCACATATATTCCCAAATATATAAACCAAGCCAAATGATTTAATATTTGAAGCCAGTATATGGAATACTCCATAAAGGTGACTACATCTCATCTGTGTCTGCTTTATCTGCCCTTTCATTTCCCACTGTCAGTGTAACCAGGCAGCCAAATACATGTTCCAGACTGTATGAGTAAAGAGATGGCCTCGTGGGCTGTTGCAACAGCTGCTCCAACTTCGGAACCGTCCGTATACAGGAAAGTGTGGCCCCGATATGAGGCTCTGACTTTGTTGAATATATTCCAAAAACATAGTGAATTTGTTGAGGACATTTTGAATTGGCAACTATCATATATTATTGGTGGGGGTGGGGGTTGGGAACGGGGGTTGAACTTGGTGGTTATAGGAACATAGAATTTTGCAGCATTTCCAACGCTGTTTTTGGCTGATTGTAAGAACGAATTCGTGTGTCAGAAGGTGAAATGAAATCTGGTTTCTGAGCATAAACGGTTTGGTATGAAGGTCTAAGAACTGCGTCACGTGATAATCACATGATAATTAGAAGACAGCATGGTAGCATAATGAACGGACATGTTCTTTTAAGATAAAGTGACGGTTCATTTGCTTCAGCATAGTGTCTTTTTGAAAAGGAAGTTCTGAATGCACCCAGACAAAGTCTAAGTCTCTGTGTATTGGATGAGTTATCTAATTATAAGATTTACAATCTGATCCGTGCATAACTGAGCCATAGTCAACTTAAGATCTTCCTAATGATTAGTATAATCGATGTTCACCAATCTGAGTTTGCCACGACTTGCATTAAATCCAGGACTTTATTACATTTCTCCATGAGGTGTCTAATATGTGTAAGGAAAGTTAATTGACGGTAAAGTCAAAAAGCCCTGCAAGTTTTGTTTTCTATTAAACGAGAGATAAGAAGGCCGTGTAGATAACAGTTTTGATTCATCATGAATTCTCTGTGACTGGCAGAAGTAAGTGATGATTATTTTAGGTTTCTAAAATTTGTTATCTTTAGTTGACGCTCAATATCACATATACACTTTCATCTACAGCAGAAGAAAATAAGTGGCTGACATATACTGAGCAGTTACTTCCTAGATTAAGGCATTTTCACTATGTTGTTAATTGTGATGTTCAACTGAGTTACTGACACTGTCATGCCTTGCGTTACACCTATATATACTGATGGTAACTTCAGAAAGGGTGGTACATACCTTAAAGTTAACATTTCTTTCCTTCCCAAAATTTAATATAAAGTTTGGTACGTGGCCCCTTTGACGTCACTTTAATAGGTCATACATTATGCCGTATTTCCATGTCACATTATAAGCTTTCACAAGTCAAACAAGACTGAAACTATATGTTCCTTCTTTATGAAACCTTATCTAATAGATGCTTAATGTTTTACTTGATGGTCAGTAAGTTGTGTTTCTCTGGCATCTAATCATCATATACTGAATGAAACCTGGCATCACTAGCCGATTAATCAGACCGGGCCCCTCTGGTCACCTGTCCTGGTAAAGGTGACCCCAAAGTAGTTTACTGTATCGGAGTTGCAACAAATAACCTATCCTCTACTCAACTATCTGAATACTCTCCCCCAGCGACATTTGTCCCAACCAGCGGCAAACAGTTTACTTCCACTTTACCGCCTCTCATAACATGCAATAGGGATCATAAAACCTGTAAATAAAAGGGGGTGGGTGGGTTTAAAGACCTATGCAGATTCAATTTTAATCAGTGGCAGCAGCTGTTCGGATGGCATGCGTTCAAATTAGCACTTAAAACACTACCCTTAAGAAACATTTAACCTTTATAGCTTGATAAAACCCTGGCATGGAGATACTGTATACGTTTCATCACAACCAATGATGGTTTTTTTTTTACACGGCGCTTATTAGGATAAATAATTCCAGTTGACAAGGAAATTTACTGGTTCATAACTTCTCCCTGCGTCATGTCGCTCAGTCGTTTTCTTTTCAAACGTAGTAATTGTAGTGTTAATTTAGCTTTTGCTGCAGTGGTGGCAACCGACAGTGGAAAGTCAATATAGATATCGGAAAGCCAGAAAAAGAAACGTTGCTTATTTCATGGTTCCAACGTTGTTGTATCTGTTCATAACGTTTTTTTCACAGTAATCCTCCATTAAGGAAATAAATGAAATTGTCCAATTCATTCGTGTTTCGTTTTCTGAACTTTACATTTCTGATTATACTGAGTGTCAAATAAAACGTTTAAAATATCTCTCATTAAGCAGTCTTACATGCACAGTTTTAAAATACGTGATCTTCGATGTGAGGTTAAACGAAATTCAAGGTCGAAAAACATGTCCGCGGATGAGCCACCGTAAATCTTCATGCATTACAGATTAGAACGCAACTTCTAGACTGCCATGATGCTTTACGAGAACCTTACCACTTCGTTATCTCTCTCTCTCTCTCTAATAATCTCTAATAATAATAATAATAATAATAATAATAATAATAATTACAATAACAATAACAATAACAAAAGCATTTATTACTACTTTGTATGGACAATATGCATAATATACATTGGGTTCAGAATCAACCAATTTTAAATGTTTTCCGCAGCCAATGTTGTATTAAATGAGCACTCCTGCATAAATTTTCAAAAAATTAACTTTGCTTTCATGCTCTCTGTTTAATTGAAATGTCGAAAAAATTTGAAATTTAGCTCATGTTTAACCTTATAAGGCTGCAGATCGCTTTTAAAGATGGCCAAAATTAAACGTACGTAGGTGTTTTCTCGTCTAAAAAAGAACTTGACTGCACTAATATGATCATGTGACAAATCAGAATAGTAATCTAGGGCGTGAGAGTGTATGTGGATGATTTCACATTAATTTAGGTGATAATAAAAGACTATGTACTAGTGTCCCATATAGGATGAAATAGTTTTAATACATAGTAATGTGCTCTCAATTTAGGAATAGCAGTTTTAATATGCAGTTTTAGGGCAGTGTATGAAGCAAGTAGTTTGTTGTGTAATGAGATCACGGTGGTCATCTGAAAGTGTTACGAATTGAAAGTGCACATAATTCTCTCTCTCTCTCTCTCTCTCTCTCTCTCTCTCTCTCTCTCGTGTATCATAAACTAAATAAGGATGAGCTATCTGTTTATTTATATGTTACACCAAAATACTCATCCCAGTTCACACACTTTACAGGTTTAATATTATTAAGTGAAGCTTTAGAGGAGTTTTATCATGAATATGTATGACAGATTGCTCCACAAACATAGATGGACAAAGTAGATAATAATAATAATAATAATAATAATAATAATAATAATAATAATAATGTGGACTTAGTATAGCGCTTAATCTTTGGAAGCTCTAAGCGCCTTACAATATTAGATAACAAATAAAAACATATACAACGACAAGATCTCAAAAACAACCACCATGAAATTACAAAATAAAAACATGCTAGCAATATTTAAGGAGGTGAACATTGTTAAGTTTTTAAGTCGGTTCTAGCTGTTGAAATAGGTGAGTTTTAAGAGCACTCTTGAAATACATCAGTGTCCTTGTGTCTAAGATCTATGGGGAATTTGTTCCCTGTAGTTGGGCCCTGGTAAGCATGCCTTCGCTTCAACAGTAGGAACAATGAGAAAGCGAGTGTCGGAAGAGGAGCGCAAGTTTCTAGATATGATATACACATGGATAAGGTCAGATAGGTACATTGGACTGGAGCCAGTCAGCGAATTGTAGCATAGTGAACATGTTTTGTGTTTGATTCTGGTTTGAACGGGTAGCCAATGAAATTTAAAGAGCAGGGGTAGGTGTGCTCAATTCTTCATACTCTAAAGATGATCCGAGCGACCATGTTTTGAACATTTTGACGTTTCTGTAGTAGACACCGAGACGAACCAGACAGAAGTGAATTACAATAACCCAGTCTTGAAGGTACTAAGGAACACACAATTGTTTTAGTGGCATCAACCGAAAGAGGGTTGCAAAGAAGCTGATGCATATCAGCTCCATATATGCAGCTTGCAGATGTTCATTATATGTTGAAGCGATTAGAGCGTACTGTCGAGACTGACACCTATGTTTCGAACTGACTGTGTAAATTTAAAGCTGGTATTGCTGATACTTAGTGTCTGAGGTAAAAAATATGAATGTGAAAGTCTTTGTGTGGTGATCAGGATGGCTTCAGTTTCATCATAATTCATGTGCAGCGTGTTACATTTCATCCATGATTTCACACCGGAAATGCACCTCTCTGAGCCTCAGACGGAAACCTCAACTTCAGCTGGGTAGTTAGATTTGTATATTACTGTGTCATTATCGTACAATTGGTGAGAAACGGAATGTCGATCTAAGACACTTGAGTGTACAGAATGCAGTGAACTGGGTAGAGAACAGATCCTTGTCGAACAAAAAACAGATCAACTGGGCTGGAATGTTAACTACAAGACTGATATGAACATTAAACACCTTTCACAGTCTAATACTGAACAAAACAAAATCAGTTGGACAGAAATGCACTAAACACAGACCATCTACAGTATACTACCAACGTAATGGCATGCTATTATTGATATAATAAATATTCTGAACGGGTCGTATCTCTTGACTCCATTCCAAAAAATAAAGATAATTATCAATAGGTAAACCAAAGAACCAAATAAGGTTCAATAATCCTCATTGAAATGACATTAAAAAACTAAATAAATAGTAATCAGCTGGTTCAACTTGGCTTAGAGATTTTTTCAAATATTTTTTGCATTAAACTCCAGGACTGCCAATTTAGTGTTCAGGGGTGGTGTGGGGTGAATATTTTAACAGCAAAACCGAACAATTCCGGCCTTCAGACAGCTTTTAAAAATATCAGTCTTATTTGTGGAAAAGTTATATTCAGTTTTATTAGTTGAAAAACAAAATAGCTATCTCGAGGTAATAGAGACAAAAAAAAACTTTTTGGTTTGAAAATATATCTAAGGTCTCTTTCCTGCCAGCTAAAATAATTGGTTTGTCCCTTAGCAGACAATATTTTGTTCTCCACAGATACAACAATCGCAGAAAATGTACAAGATATTTCTTTTATGTATAAAGTTTGACATTAATTGCCATTATAGAGTTTTAAAAAATATTAAAACAAGTTTAAACCTGGCTGATGTCAAAGATGTTTGGTTGCATGAGAAACAACATCAGCTAAAACATGTCACATTTGAACATTTCGTGATAATTTGACAATATTGAATGAAGTGGTTTTGAGGACATGAACACTACATTTCTCACCTGGCTGTCATGGGGACCAAGATACACACGATGCATAGTAAAGAAATGTTGAATAAAGCAACTGATTTGTTGTTTAATAAAAACAGTTCTTTAAATTAAGCAATATTAATGGCTAAAGAAACAGTGTTTGGTTATGTAGATAGCATGCACTGCAGTCATGCACTCAATTAAAGGTCAAAATAATGAAAGTATATATTTATATCTTCACTCTCAGCTTCATTTTCCAGTAAGGATAATATTATTCATTATATTTAATGCATATCCATTCCTCCATTATATTTAATGTATATCCATTCCTCCATTATATTTAATGTATATCCATTCCTCCATTATATTTAATGCATATCTATTCCTCCATTATATTTAATGCATATCCATTCCTTCATTATATTTAATGTATATCCATTCCTCCATTATATTTAATGCATATCTATTCCTCCATTATATTTAATGCATATCTATTCCTCCATTATATTTAATGCATATCCATTCCTCCATTATATTTATTGCATATCCATTCCTCCGTTATATTTAATGTATATCCATTCCTCCATTATATTTATTGCATATCCATTCCTCCATTATATTTATTGCATATCCATTCCTCCATTATATTTATTGCATATCCATTCCTCCATTATATTTAATGCATATCCATTCCTCCATTATATTTATTGCATATCCATTCCTCCATTATATTTATTGCATATCCATTCCTCCATTATATTTAATGTATATCCATTCCTCCATTATATTTATTGCATATCCATTCCTCCATTATATTTAATGCATATCATTTCCTCCATTATATTTAATGCATATCCATTCCTCCATTATATTTAATGTATATCCATTCCTCCATTATATTTAATGCATATCCATTCCTCCATTATATTTATTGCATATCCATTCCTCCATTATATTTAATGCATATCATTTCCTCCATTATATTTAATGCATATCCATTCCTCCATTATATTTAATGCATATCCATTCCTCCATTATATTTAATGTATATCCATTCCTCCATTATATTTAATGCATATCCATTCCTCCATTATATTTATTGCATATCCATTCCTCCATTATATTTAATGCATATCCATTCCTCCATTATATTTAATGTATATCCATTCCTCCATTATATTTAATGCATATCATTTCCTCCATTATATTTAATGCATATCCATTCCTCCATTATATTTAATGCATATCCATTCCTCCATTATATTTAATGTATATCCATTCCTCCATTATATTTAATGCATATCCATTCCTCCATTATATTTAATGCATATCATTTCCTCCATTATATTTAATGCATATCATTTCCTCCATTATATTTAATTCATATCATTTCCTCCATTATATTTAAGGAATATCCATTCCTCCATTATATTTAATGTATATCCATTCCTCCATTATATTTAATGCACATTCATTCCTCCATTATATTTATTGCATATCCATTCCTCCATTATTGATGCAAAATATTACTGTGATTTAAATTTGCTGTAAGCATAGACTGGAAATTATGGTACCATCTAGATTCTAGAGCAGAAATTATCAAGCGTCTGTACCTTGATTTTGAGACTCGCCTCGTTCTCTCATATAAGCTTACTTTATGCTTCTTTCCGTACAGGTTGGAAGCGTCTAGCTCAGTTGATATTTTTTCATGTCTTCTTTTTCGTCCTCGACGACTTCTTGATGAAAGTAATGCCATACATATAAGCAGAATTTCCACAAAAACAATTCTTCATCTTTGATGCACGTCTTCGAAAATCTTAATGTTTACATGGAATCACGAGCTTCTACCGTAACAGTCGCAGTTGTTCGAGTATGTAAACATTACTCTTGTGCGCTATTTACAGACCTCAAAACCGACGCAGCCGTTTTTTAAATCTGCAAGTTTGACTTTGATTATCTATGCCGGTCCAAATTTTTGACACGTACTTTATGGGGCAGAAAGTTGTGGTTTTACAAGGACAACACTCCTTGAGTTTTCCTGGAATTTTATATTTTTTTCATATTATGCAGTAGTGTTACTTTAATGAATTGTATGAATATGAGTATCTAGCTCTACAGCAACCAATTGTTGGAGACACTTCATTGAAATATATAAGAAGGATACAAAAAGCTGTTTGGTTGGGATTTTCGTAGATGACAGAGAAGTTAGAATAAATTCTAGCCCAAGTGTGATAGGTTTTCCTTTAATTTACCCAAACCTGAGAATTAAACGCATCGCATGACATCGGGGAAGTCGCACGAAAGTCATACTTGCAAAACTACTTACGTCATGACGAATTACCTTGTATTGCCATATCAAGGAAGTCGCACGAAAGTGATATCTGAAGAACTACTTATTTAAGGATGAATGGCCACATCAGGGAAGTAGCACGAGATGAAATGAATGGTTGATAGTTTTATTGTTACAATGTATCAGACATCTATTCATTACCATGAATACCTACCCATTACTCCGAATACCTACCCATTACTCTGAATACCTACCCATTATTCTAAATACCTACGCATTACTCTGGATACCTACCCATTTCTCTGAATACCTACCCATTACTCTGAATACCTACCCATTACTCTGGATTCCTACCCATTTCTCTGAATACCTACCCATTACTCTGAATATCTACCCATTACTCTGGATAACTACCAACTACTCTGAATACCTACCCATTACTCTGGATAACTACCAATTACACTGAATACCTACCCATTACTCTGGATAACTACCCATTACTCTGAATACCTACTCATTACACTGAATGCCTACCCATTACTCTTACCACCTACCCATTAATTCAAGTTCCTCGATCATAGAGGATTAAAGGCTGGGATGCTAATGTTCTTCAGTGGCTTTTATCCAAAGTATCTATGTCAATTGAAAATAATATATGCCAGCTAACAGATCCTTTATCCCCTCGCATAATGTATTTTATTTGCTTCTGATCAATAATTTCTATTATTGACAAATGATGTGAATCCAGTGTGCAAATGTTATTCTACCAATCTCATATACAGGTGATGAATTTAAATCTAATGATACATTTTTTTAAAATCCTAAAATTGTGCGTATGTTCAATGCTCACCTGTTAAATATGACAGAATTTCAGAAACAGCCAGAGCCTTAAAAATAAGATCAATAGATATAATGCAACTGAAAAACTACCTAGATATATATTCATAATTAGACCATATAAATTTGCAGGATGAAGGGATCTGTCGATTTATATGCAGGTCTTTTTTAAATAGTTGGCAAATACATGTGTATATGATCTTGTTGTTATGATAAGTAGATACAAATGTATGAACACGTAAATTCCATGCAATAAAAAAAACGAACTACAATGAAGGTAGTTTAATTGATTATTTTATTATGAAGCTGGTCTAGTGTCGCTGTTGTAAAATATTTGCATGTGACAATAATTAAATGCAAAAAAAAAAAATACCGAAGAATAAAGAATAGTCTCATAATAATCGAAAAGACTCAAGCATGCAGTATTGATATCACACTGTATCATATGACTTCAAGTTAAAACTGTTTTGCAGATTAAACTCTATTTGCAACCCTCCATTCCAGTTTTTAAAGAAAACGAACTCGATTCAAAAGAACGGCAACACAATTAGGCAAAAACAGAGAGAAAATTAAAAATGTATGGCATAGTTCATGATGACCGCAGTGTTTTGTCTAAAGCAACAACTTTGTAGTTAAATATTCACTTTTCTTAATTTAAATTTTCTGGAAATACAGCTGCAGCAAGTTACTTCTCATATTTGCACTGCAGTCTTCCATTCGTCTAAGCCCTTTTATATCAACATGCATGATATCGACTCAAAATTGATTAACCTGACATTTTCTACAGTGTAAATTGGGTTATCTGAATTCGTTGGCGGGATAACATATACGTTAATAGTCTCCGTTGTTTTACCTCTGGTACACATATCCTAATAAGCTCACAGAAACAATGTGAGTGGATAATCTTCGAGTTGATATGACTGACGTAAACACAACAATTAACGACTTTGAATAAATTGTTTAGTCTTGTGATAAATCATGCGCATATTTTTTAAAAGATATTTCTTTATCAGGCATACAGACTAGATATTTCATTATCAGACACAGATTGGATAGTTCATTATCAGACACAGATTGGATAGTTCATTATCAGACACAGATTGGATAGTTCATTATCAGACACAGATTGGATATTTATCAGACACACATATTCGATATTTCATTATGAGACTTACATATTGGATATTTCATGATCAGAAACAGATTGGATATTTCATTATCAGACACAGATTGGATAGTTCTTTATCAGACATATATATATATATATATATA
>JAECUM010041255.1:0-18434 GCA_016617855.1 Megalonaias nervosa
TCCGTCAAAGAGGAAACTGGATGAAATTCGACCCATTGGGATTATTGCATCGTCATCATGGTCAGTAGCATAGCAAACAGATCCAGTTCCGACTTGCAACAGGCGCAAGACTCTCGGTGCATCATTTGTTTTCTTTCTCTCTGTGATCTTTTAATAATCAAAAACGTCTAAGTCTCGGACGGTTTTTCTTTTCTTAGTCTTTCTAGCTCTGGGGGTGTGAAGTCCTCTGAAGGGGTGTTTTCGTCGTCTTTTTCTACCTTGTTCTTGCTGTGGCTCAGGGAAGCAGGAATGCCTGACTCGGCAGGGCCCAGGACATTTATAGGAGTTTCTCGTCGGCCCAGAATGTCTTTGCCAATTTGAAGCAAGACATGTTTACCTGCTCTCAAGAAAGCTTCTTTGGGGTTTTGTTTGTCAATGATGATATTTTGGAGAAATTCTTTACCTTGCGTCAACGCGGCATCTTTCAAGGTGTGCAATCCCCGTGTCACCATCGGTTTCAAATCGGGAGCCATCGAAAAAAAGGCTGATTTTAGCATATCTCCTAAACCATGTCTTTGCTGTCGAGCTACTCCTTGGTACACAGAATACATGACTGACAAGGAGTTAGAGTAATCGTTGTCGAAAATGGAGTTTCACTGTGACTTTCCCTTTGGTGAATGAAATATTTTGTCCCAGATCTCCTTTTATAGTAATGTTGACAGTGTCGAAATACGACTTACTGACGGGTAAATTGTGAGGATGTACAAATTCGCGGTGAACGTGATAGGTGTTTCCACCTTCATCGTCAGCGTTCGTGGCAGAATCCACTTTGAAAGGAATGACACGCAGTAACGGTACGGAGGTGTTTCCCACCACGTTGTACTCCGCCACATCGGAGTACACAAAAAATCAAATTCAATCCTTGGTTCGTTTCTACAGGGAATCTAAAATATTTCGCAAAATATGAGTTACTAATAACGGCTGATATTTCGTTTCTAATCTTGATCAACTTGGGGTCTCCACCCAAAATGTCATACAATTCAGGACAAAATGTAATGGCCAATACTTTGTCGTCTGAAAATTTGATTAGTAGGCGACGAGCTATTTTGTGGTATTCAATCGTGACACTTTTTCTGGTTTTCTCCAAGACTTTACCAAACATGACATTGAACTGTCAGCAATGGCGTTCACCAAATGTTGACCACTAAAATAATAGCCTGGGGGAATTTTCAACCGATAAGTGGTCCGTTTAGTTTTGGGGTCTTGTGATTTCATGCAGTCACCTACACTGGCGCGTTCATCCAAGTGTTGTTGCACTTGCTCGTCATGAACTTCTATCGTAAAAGTGTTTTGATTTTCGAAGATGTTTTTGATTTGTGTAGGGTGAATCATTTCCACTAAAGCCACTTCCCAATGGGCTTCCTGATCCAATTGGATGGCCTGAGGTAATTTGGTCGTGTAACAGCATAAGGTGTTATTGGAAAACACCTCCATGGAACTGTCACTGGGTAACGTTAAGTAAAATTGGTTGTTCATAATTCGAGTTCTAGTGTCCGAGGGGTCGCTGCAAGTCAGAGGAGTGTCTAAAAGAGGATTGTTATTGTGACTGTTGGAAGGGTGACTGACGTTGGACGCAAGACTCCCGTTGTTGTTCCCGTTAGAGGAATATTTCAGAGACGGATTGGGAAGAAGGTAACCGATGCAACTGCTGAGTAAAATGGTCCACAATTGTTTGTCTCCTTGTTGCAAACTCAAATTGGCAATGACAGCACCGATGACACAATACACCACAAAGATTTGGCAGAAAAAGGCGATTTGCGTTTTAGGCACACATTCTCCATACCACACCCACAAGGGATGCTTTTGTAGATCTTGCAGAGAAGAACTGGGGGAAGGAGTGGTCACTGCGGTAGCTGAGGCTGTGTTGAAGGGCATGATGGTCATTTCTTTTAATAGTCGATGATTTGCGAAGTGTCGATCCAAGAGTCAAAACTGGGAGGATATCGTTTCCAACGTACTTTGACTTCTTTGACACGTCGTTTTCCCACTTTTCTGGTTCTTCGATTGAGAATGCTTTCGATCTCGTACACGTCGTCACCTTTTTTGGTTACACGTTTTAACTCGGGCAAGTAAAACGTTCCTTTTAACACTTCCCCGTTTATGTCTTCCAATTTATAGACGGGAGGATAACGGCCACGCACACCTTTAGTGACACGCAAGAATTCGGTGGTCCAGTTAGGTAAGTAACCTTTGTCGAAAGTGTGTTTGGTTTTGCAAGTGCACACCCAATCTCCTTCTGCTAACACTCCACCTTTCATGGGGACAGTCACTGTCGGGGACGTACCAAACAGGCGCTCAAAGACGGTCACTTCGTTGTCGGGAGTCACTTCTTGGGGGGCACGTCCGATGCTCTGATGGTAAGATTGGTTATACAATTGGACTAGGTGTGGCAAGACGTCGATGTACTGGAGAATGTGTTGATGCGTAAAATATTTCCACATGCGTTCTTTCAAGGTGCGTTGAAAACGTGCTGGCTTTGGTTTCGGAATTCTCTGTGGTGAAAAAATGAATGTCACGTTTCTTCAATTCTTTTTGAAAAGGTTGTTTCAGAAATTCGGTGCCTTTGTCGGTTTGCCATCGAAGAGGGTGACGCCCACTTTGTTTCAACACCAATTTTGAAGGCTCACACTAACTCACTGCTCGATTTGGAAGTCAATGGCACGACCCAGGCAAATTTGGAGAAGACGTCGATGACACAAAACAAATATTTGTAGCCAAGATTGTAGGTGGCCAAATGAGAGGCATCGGCTAAATCGGCTTGCCATTGATGATCGATACCCTCCACTCGGGTGCGACTTCTGGAAAATTTTCGTCGAATAGGTTTGTGTAAGGTGTACGTGGTTTGTTCTTGCAACCATCGTTGCACTTGAGGTAAACGGACACAAGGGATGGGAGCTGCTGACGGCGTTTGAAAGACTTCTCTTTCATCTTCTTCCTCAGACATCCGTGGGGCTACGTCTGTCTTGACAACTGGGTGTGGTGGTGGTGGTGGTGAACTTTTCATTAGGGTCTTAAAATCTTTCAGAGTGGGTAGAGCTGTTTCGTCTAAAGCATTCTGGTGAAAGAGTTGCAGTCGTTGCAACAACTCACCGTACCGTTGCGATTTTTCCGTTTCTGACAAATCGCCGCGATCCATCAATGATTGCAATTCGTGTTATAAATGGGACATCTCGGTCAAATGAGGATTGGGAGGTAAATGTGGGGTCCGTTGTTCTTGCCAACGATGGTATTCCATCCATCGTTTGTAAGGCACTAAAGTCAGTTTTCGTCCTTCCATCAGATTTCAATGATCACGTCTGAGATCTTTTGACTCCAGAGGTCCCTTTTATCTTCTTGTCCCATTTATATGGGAGCTATGGAGGGTAAAATGTTTCCCAACATACCCAACATAGGTCTCGCTATTACACTCGTAAGAAGACCCATCAGGGTTAAAAATCCGCCGCGTTGCACCAACATCTTTTTCTTTTGACGAATGCATATTTTCTTTTGGACCATTTGGCAAATAACGTGTCGTGTTTGGCAAAGCATGTTTTATAGTGTTTAGTCAAAGGTATCGTTCCTTTCAAGACATTCAGACAACATTCGCCCACGGTATCGATGACGTATTTGAAGGCGCTTTGAATGAGTTTTTTTCGCATGGGTGAAGAAGCCTTGGACAAGACATACAACATGTCGCAATATTTCACTAAACAAGGAGGCAGTCGTTTCCTTTTCTTTCCATTGGGGGTAGAAGAAGGGTGCCTTTTAGGGGGTGGCATCTTTCTTGGTTGGTTCGTTGGTTCCGGGGCACACACCAAAAAATACACTAACGTCGATGACTTGTCACACGGCCTTTTATTCTTTTTTTGGACTATCGCTTCGTCATAAAGGTGACAATTTGTTTTTCAAAATCACCAAAGAATCCTCCTCTTTGGTGACTTTTCCTTTTCTTTGGACGAGTGTGTCTTTTCTGGGGGTGACGTCTATATTTGGCTAAGCGCTTTTTTGGATGACGAGACTGTCTTTATCGTTTTCCTTTCTGGACAGGAGGACGACGATGAGGGAACATCTTTGGGGCACAAAATACACTGAAGTCCATGGCTCGACATGTGTCCTTTTATCTTATTTCTTTTTTTTTTCAGCTTGTCCTCTAACGTTTTGGCAAAATCATTTACTAACTTATCCATTTGAAAGAAAAATCCTCTCGTTGGTGTTTACTTCTTTTTTTGGACGAGTGTCTTTTCTGGGGGTGATATCGTATCTTGTTTAAGAGCTTTTTAGTATGACGTAACTGTCCTTTTCTTTTTCCTTTTTGGACAGGAGTACGACGATGAGGAGAAATCTTTGGGACACAAAATACACTGATGTCCATGGCTCGACATGCGTCCTTTTATCCTTTTATTTGTCTGATAAGGTTTGACAGAAAAAATCCTCAGTTTTAGTTGCTTCTCTTCTGACGAGTGAGTCTTTTCTGGGGGTGACATCGATCCTTGGCTAAGCGTTTCTTCGGATGACGTGACTATCTTTTTCTTTCCTTTTCTTTTTTGGACAGGAGAACGACGATGGTGACAGTTTGCACGTCTTTGATTGGACATCTTTGGGCGTTCAGGAGCACAAAAACACTGATCACTATCGTTTCCTCGGGTCTTTTTAATACGGGAATGCGTCGCCACTGATTGTCGGCTCGTTGTATCATTTTCATGGCAGGCATCACACGTCGTGAAGGGGTTCGCAGCGGACTCAATCGGGACAGTTCTTGCTTGGACAAATCCAGTAAACTCTTTAACACGCCAGATCTCTCTTGGACTTTGATTTTGGGGGCAGGTACTTTGTGAGCAGCGGCCATTGGCAATAAACAGGAAAACGGAAGAGGTAAAGTTTTTGGAGACGCAGGTTTCCAATTTTTCATCAAATTAGGAAAGACACGTGTCAAATCGGGTTTGGCAGGCATCACCAGCAACGGAGAAGTGGAAGAACCTGAGGCTACTGGAGACGCAGTCACCGTTGTGGCAGGTCGTGGTTTGCGAATGTAAGGTTGCGTCCTGGCGGCAGTACCTCTCTTGCGAGTAGAAGCTGTTTTCTGTGGGCTTTTATTTTTTTTTTCTGAGGCTATGACCTGGTCTTGACACTGCTGCTTTCTTTCTTTTTCTTCTGGGTACGTTGGCGAGTGACTTTTTTCTTGGGTAGGAATTTCCGAGCGTTGGGATCCCATTTTAAGATGGAACGAATGATGACACCTCCTAAAGAACCGCTGCCTCCAGGTTTCAAAATGATTTGCTTTTTGGTTTGAGTGTCGATGCGAGGATAGGCTAGTTGCGTCAAGGCTACTTTGTTTCTCTCAAAAAAAGAGTGGTTTGATTTGGAATGTGAATAATGCCTTGCAGTAATTGACGTGCTGTCACCGTAAACCACCGTAAGACTTCTTTGAGACTAGCTTCTAAGACACGAGCACGTATTTGTGGATTCTTTTCGCGACTGATGCCGTACAAGGCACGAATCAATTTGACGGGAAGATGAGACTGAAGGGACGTCATGTTGACACTGTGCGAGACAGACCCAAAGGGACCGAGGTTTTTATAGACCTTTTTTGTTTGTTGTTGTTGTTAAGTCGACGACGGGGACGTGTACACGACAGACCCTCTGTCTTGGCACTAGTGATGAAACAGATGGGTACGAAATTGCAAACAATCGCGGGTGGTGGGTTTTAAATCCACGAGTAAATAAGCGTGTGGGGTTTGAGTGGCATCGTGGTACGCATGAGTCAGCCAAGGCGTTCCTAACTGTTTCTCTAACACTTGCACTTGCGATTTATCTCTAGGGCTTTTAAACAAGACCACGTAATGAGCATTGAGACTGGTGATGCGATGGGTTTTACTTTGTTGAAACAAATGTTGAGTGATGTAAATGACACTGGCATTACGATGATGCCCTTCGTGAGTAAACCACAGTTTAATTTCTTCTTCGACTTCTCCTAACATGTCGTCGAAGATGACCAGATGGGTTTGACTAGGGTCAGACACGATCCCGTCGTCTTCGCCAGAAATTTATTCGACAACACGATGGAATCGCCTTGACTTTCTCGTAGAAGGCTGTACGCCGATTGCCACTCTTTGTAACACCACACGATTCGTTGAGGTGGACGATCGATCAAATGATGTTTATGTTCGATCAAACGCTTGACAAATTCGGTTTTGCCAGAACCGCTAGGTCCGGCAATGAGCATGTTAAAGGGATGGAGAAGATACAAGGCCTCCCAACTAGCACAATCTAAGTGTTTGTCGATGACTTTGAAAGTGGAGTTAGAGGGAGCAGAGACAGTAGAGGTAGCCATAGTACTGTAAGGAATGTCACTTTTGACACGAAGACAGACAAGACAAGAGTTTTTATACTTTTTTTCAGGACACGTTTATTGCCATCTTTAAAGTCAACAACACGAAAGACAAAAATACATAAAAGCCAAATGGTTAAGTACATGAATAAAAGACACATCAAAACGATCGTAGTGGAATATAAACAAGTCTCTGTACAACATTTTTGGTGATCAAGACGTGGAATTGTAGGGACAGTGTGTAATGTTCTTAAAGTCTCTACACTTCTTGGCACAGTCACACAAGTGTCCTCCCGGAATGGTCTTTCGGGGATGTCGATGACGGTCCTGTCCTGTCCTGAAGGGATTGGTTCTTCTTCTTCTTCTTCTGGCACTGTCACTAACACAGATTTAAAAGTTACTTTTTTCACTGAACGTTTTAATTTTTTAGGATGACAAATCTTGGGTATAGTGTGCCACTTATTTTGTCCAAGCCTCGAATCCCCAACTTTTCCAGTCACGTACATCTTTCCAGTGAGGGTGTAAGTCACAAGCTACACACACATCATGGTATACATCTTCAGTACCTAAAAGTTGACGAATCTTTCTTTCCTGTAGAGGTCGAGAAGTATCGAGATGAAAGCGCAAAGCTTTTAACAGAATGAATCTCTCATGTACATTTAAAGGGGCCACTTTCATGCTTTCTTGAGTGGTATGTACTGTGCGTAAAGAGTCCACAAGGAATCGGACGGTAAACGAAATCCCTGAAAGCAAGTCACTAAGAGACATACCACACGTCAACCCCAAGTCAATGGACACAGTTCTCTTTAAATGCGATGGTAATCCTCCACCATTTCAATATTGTCATTGATTTCCTTCCACAGAATCTGTTGCATCACGATTGATAAAGGTCGTGGCATGGTAGTCCGTTTTTATACCCTCTTTAGTGTATGGTAATAAGTGTACTTTTTGAACAGCATCGGTTTTATTTCAGTACCGCACCAAAAATGTTTAGTCACTATCTCACACACCACACGTCGCACAGAAGTTTCCTCTTGAACTAAAGAGAATAGTTCTTGTAAAGATTTGTTGTAATCCTCTAACTCGTCTGTTGGAATTCGGTGTATTAGGATCACCTTGTAAGTAGAATGTGTGGCATCCAAACCTTTATGAATTTCACGCGATTCATCAATGTCTGACCAATGGAACGCTTTGAAATGGATCAGTCCTCTTATACTATTCAGGTATCAGTGATTCCAACATCGGTAACGTAACGTATGCAATTGTTCTTTGCATTTCTCTTGTATTTTGACCAACTCTCGGTAAATGCGTTCTCTCAACTCCACAGGCAAACCACGAATATTCTCTTGTAAAGTATCTATGACCATGTCAGTCAAACACTTCTCCTAGAGCAAAAGTAACGGATGTAGTGAGTAATTTTTGGCCACTGCCATTCCAGGAAACGGTCAAAAATGTCATTAAAATCTTCGAATGTAAATGGTCTAAAGCTGAATATTCGGAAGAACGCACACTTGATCCAGAGCAATCTGACTTGTTTGTTGACTGTTGTCAATTTCCTCTTGTGAATTTCTCTACATAAAAGTTCCTCAGTCACCCATTGAGATTTTGTTCTGACAAGTCCCTTCCAAATGTCCTTGTAGATCTTTTCTTGCAATTCGTTTGGTAATCTTTGAATTTTATTTTTTAGATGGGGTTTAAATACTTGTCTAGGTGTTGTCCAACGTTTGACTCCTAGCCAAGCTGGTTTCTTAAACGACATGGTATGCCACTTCAATGACGAGGTGTCACTAAAGGTAGGTAGTGACAATCTGGAGACCATCGAGCATGTTCCAAGTAAGTGGAATCTTTCTGCTCCCACTCGTGAAGTGACACACCGCAACTGAAGCATTTGATTTTATCCCCTTCTCCCAAGTAGATGAATCCGGCTCTAGTTAATTCTTCGGGGGAAGGTCCTCCCAGATATTTTGGACATTTTCCTCGGAAGGTTTGGAATCGACTTTCAAAGTCGCAGTATTCAGGCAATCGTACATGGAACCAATATTTGTCTTTCACAGATTCATTTCGATGAGGGTACGGTGAAATCAGCAGGAGTTTGCTTAGTTTTGGATGACATCCGTAGGGTGGTAGCCGAATGGTTTCATAATGATGACATCTACCATGAAAACCAATAAAGTGAAAAGGTGAACGATGACGAGTGGCATTGCTTTCGCATCAGTCAGGTTTGACACGCACAGCATCACTTTCCACGGTAGGTATAGTGGTAGTCGTGGCAAAGTTTCCATGATGTGGTACTGAATCGCTAAGGTCATAGCGTACGACATCCCTGCCATCGCAAGGCACAGCATCGTACTCGAGTTTCTCGTTGAACTTGAGTCTTACGCTTGATACTTGCTGTGTGAAGGGATTCATCTTTCTCTCTTGGTGTTGGTAGTTACAATGAACAATCGGTCTTGGACGTTGTCCCGTTTTATACTAGTCGTAATGACGTCTTGAGTTTGTACATCGTTCCTTTCTTATGCCTAGTTTTGGAAGTGTTCCTTTTTTTTCTTCTTGGACATCGGTACTACCTTCTCTCAGGTACCACCATGCCTGAACCGTAGTGCGATGGGTGGAAAGACCATAGAAAGGTAAGGACAATGCGGAGGCCATTGAGTATGTTCCAGAATAGCTGAATCTTTACAGATACATCGATCCATACGCAGCCTCAAACCAAAACTGAAACACTGTACTTCGTATCCCAATCCAGTCTCAGGTCCCAAGTAGAATCCTGTTCTAGCTAAAACATTCGCAGTAGGTACTCCTTCCCTATCCGTGGGCCATTTTTGAACGTTTCCAATCGACTGGCACAATTACAATGGTCAGGCAAGAAGACAGGAAAATGGTATGGTTTGAACTTGGAGTTCTCCGTGGGTCTCTAACTCGATTTTTGCTGTGTCGAAGTCATCTTTCTTGCTGGTGGCTACCATGCTGGAACCATTTTTTTATATCAGCGTGACCGTACGGTAAAGTGATGTGATTGGAAAGCCGTACTCGCTTCTGGTACACGATTTGACAGACTTTTCCCAAGGGTCAGCTGACGATTTGGTGTGTTGGTAAACGTACAATCTTGTGCGGTTCGTTGGTGGTCACTTTAAAATTTCCATCCTCTCCAGACTGCAAGGTTTCTTTCAAGACGCCAAAGTTCACCACTCGATTGGTGCGATAATTGAGAGTCAATCCTTTCACTTTACACTCCATGTGCACTTCTCCTTGTTTGTCCCGGTATTCGTAGCCGTAATTTTTGGGACGGCCACTTACAAAACTTAGAATCTTGTCGTCGGGATGCTCGTCCGTCCAGGCTCCTAAACGGTCTCCTTCGATGACCGTGTGACAGTGACCTAGTCGATCGATGTAGATGCAACTGTCCGTGTCAAAATACAGCTCACGATCTCCTAACAGTTCTAAAGCTTCGTACAATTTTACGTGAGCTATGCTGTCACGTAAGCTGCAATGATGATATTTCCAAATTCGTCGGCTTCTGCAAAGTCCAGTTCTTCTTCGTAATTGACTAAGATCAAATCCTCACGAACGACGTCCACGCGTTTCATGCATTTGGTTTTGTCGTGAATCATCTGGAATTAGCGGGAAGGTTCTGTCAAATACTCCGTCTTAGGTAAACACGGCCGTTGTGCCATTTTACCCCACAAGCAATTTAACATCACTTTGGCAAACGATCGCCTTCCTTCGGTTTTCTCGATGTGGTCTAAAGTGATGCCTTCCTGCTCCCAGTATTTCTCTTTGAATTTCTTTTGGTCTTCGGGAGTGTGACACGAGGAAGGATAGCCACTGGCTTCTTGTTTCAGTTTTAAAAAGGCATCCACGTAGTCAAGGCGCGTTCCTCCTGGGCGTGCTGACAAGGTTGGTCTTGGTTGCACTTTTCGGCGCAAGTACGGCACTAGGGAAACATCAGTTTTCCTTCGCAATGATATGGTAAAACGGGATGGTACAAGTTCGTGGGAGGCAAGACTTTGTACTTGATCAATCCTTCGAATTGGCGAATGTTGTCCATGTCGATGTGTTCCGTCAGCAATTGCTGATGCCCTGCGGAAAAGTGACAATATTTGCACACTTAAGGATACAGCGAATATATGTCCAAGTATTTGATTTCTTCTCCTTTCTCCTCGTCGGTTTGGTACAAGCAAACATGTGGCATTCTTCCGTCCTCCGTACAAACTGTCCCGCGGGTTCAGAGGGTCCACCAGCTTAACTCGGGATCTGTTTTCAAACAGTGATTGTAATCGTGTTCCCACATTTCAACAACTTGGTATCCTTGCTCTTCTAACTTCAAGCGCCGCTGACAAGTAGCCTGGTACAAGTCTTCCATGGTCCGTTGTAAAAACTGATTTTTAGTGCCACGTTGAGGGTAACGGATGGGACATCTGTGAAATAAACACCCGTCAAACTCGTACACGATCTTGTGGTTTTCTAAGTCCCATCCGTCCACTGAATACGTTCCAATGGACGAGACCCTTTTTGTTGCTGCAAAGGTCGTCCACCAATAACAACTTTTTGTGTTTTCCGGTCCCTTGGGGAAGAGACACGTGGGTCATGAACAGTGTCGTTTTTCCGTCGGTGATGTGAAACTTGTCGTTAGTGTACTGTACGTGATGAATCTTGTCGATGACTTTGGAAGGTGTCAATTCTGCCGGGCTGCTAAACTCGATCCAAACGGGGGATTTCAAACTATCGTGATGAATGGAAAGTCTCAAGCGATCGTCTTCTTTGGCTTCACATTGCTGTTTCAGTGTGGTTAACAAAGAATCCCACACATTGGTGATGAACCCTTCTGCTTTCTCCAACGGTACGTCGGACTTGAAATCTTT
Organism: Megalonaias nervosa; assembly: GCA_016617855.1. Classification (NCBI taxonomy): domain Eukaryota; kingdom Metazoa; phylum Mollusca; class Bivalvia; order Unionida; family Unionidae; genus Megalonaias; species Megalonaias nervosa. The sequence goes on from JAECUM010041255.1 coordinate 11,209, forward strand.
AAACTTCACCTTAAACGTGTAGGCCGTGGTTCCAAATTTTCTCGAGGAGCGTTTGTCGGTTTCTCGAATGTGGTAGTAATTTTCGGGGTTTACTGGTGGTGATGGACTTTGACTTGGTGTAGACTCTCTGGGTCTGGATTCTGGTTCACTCATGTCATCTTCAAAATCGCTGGCATGAATTTGGGCCAAGACTTCAGCTACTGTGCGAGGCGATAAGTCACGTTTCTGCCTCTTATTTTCTTCCCCTTTCTTTACGAAATGACTGCAAAAAGTCAAATGACTACATTTAAAACGCCATGGACACCTTTATATCCATGTCAGGCTCAGTTTATATGTAAAGGACTAGTGCCTTCTCTCTCAGTATTCATTTCACTCTCAAGCCGACCGGCACGATGGAAGAGCCCACACAGATCGAACTTCTGATTAGAGTTTTGCGAGGTGTCATACGAAAGTTTTCTTCAGACAAGCCGACGGACTACTCCCCCTCCTTTTGAGATTAAAGTCAAGATACTTGCTATATCTGTCAGAAGAATGGGCATTGAGCTACAGAATATCCAGACTGTCAAAAAAGCAAGACCAATGTCAAAAGAGACTAAAGTCAAGACACCTGTCATCATTGTCAAGAGAAAGGACATTGGTCTTCAGATTGCCCTAGGAGACAACAGGAGCAGGAGGAGGAGGAAGAAGAAGAGGTGCCCTCGGCAAAGGAAGAACCCCGACACGTTCAGAAAGAGAAGAAAAGAAGACGAGAAAAAAATCAGGACAAAGAGGAGGAAAAACATGTGAAAGTGAAGAAAATCAGAAAACAGAGAGAGAGAGAGAGAGAGAGAGAGAGAGAGAGAGAGAGAGAGAGAGAGAGAGAGAGAGAGAGAGTGAACAAAAACAAGACACAGAAGAAGTCTATGAACTTTTTTAAAGTGTTGTATTGTGTTGTGAATTGGATTGTAAAATGTGTACCAGAATAGACCAGACAGAAAAACGTATGTGTCTCCTGGTTTTGATATCTTAGAATAAGGGCCTACACTCACGCACTCACACACGTACATCATAGGGTTAAAGAAAGGGATTTTGACTTTTAATTGGTTGAGGCAAAATGAATACTATCTCCTTTCGAAAGAAGTGAGTGGCCCTGAAAAGGGCCGTTGGGTGTTTCTTTTTTTATAAAAAAATATCAAAATCAGGAACGAGAAGCAATCAGCTTTAACTGCCTTAAGCATTTGCCACGGCCAAGGCCAACTTCTGGACCTGCTCCCGTCAATGATTGGGTAGAAATCACTAGGGGTGGTATCTCCGGCATACTAACAAGGTTGGACTGTTTGGCTCGGGAAGGTCTTTTTCTCTTGGGTCGTAATAAAAAAGTCTGATACATTTGTTTCAGACTTCTTAACTCTGTCAAAATGTCTAAAAGTACCGTTACCGATTGACTTTCACTGTTCTCCTTCTCTCCTAGAACTTGTTTCTTCTTTGCTTCTTCTTCTTCCTGTCGTTTCCTTCTTGCCTCTTCTTCTTCTCGCTGTTGCTTTTAAAGGAGAATAGCTTCTTCTGTTTCTTTCTGCTGTTGTAAACATTTCTCCAATTCTTCTTTCTGTCTCTGTTTAAAATCCTCGACGTTGGGTAAAAAAGGAGAAGGTGGTGAAGGTACTGGTACCGGAACGAATTCTTGCGAAGAGAGAAAATCTACAAATTCCCAATTAAAATCGACCTCTTCTGGAAGTACCCCAGTGTTAACTTTGCTATGCCATCGCTTCTCGTCTCCACGGCCGGTGCACCCCAATTCACTGTGTTCTTAGTTTCCGTCATGTTTCAAAAAACAATGTCGCATCGATTCACTGCGCACAGACGCTAGAGTACCTATATAGGGAATGTGACGTCACAGGTAGCTCTCTTCGGATTGGAAGACAGACTCCGCGAAGTGACTGAATTTTGTAACGCGTGTTGGAATTGGTGAACAATTTCAATCCGTTTCGATCCGGTCTTCCACTATAAATAAACGCTGTTCACTTCATTCCTTTCACCTGTTCTCGTCACAAGGTGTGGACAAACGTTGAATCTTCTACTCTCGTGTCGTCGATGCTGTTCCGTACGGACTTACCCATGTATGTTAAATCATCATGGACCATCATCCGGATCACCGATACGACTGTTTGGAAAAGAAGATGCTGTGTGGAGAGACAAGGCTGTCTGAAGCGAGTCCTCATTTACGGTCCAGAGGTTAGACAAAGTTTGAGAAAGAGAAGAAGATCAGTGAGATGTCCTCTATGTTAACGAACTGATGTTAACATAAAACCATAATGGCCCTTTTCAGGGCCACTTTCATATGCCTCGAAAAGATTTATTCTTTCTTGCCTTATGTTATATATGTGTTATATATGTTTCTGTCTCTCTTGTATTTGTCCCTACCTAGAATAGCTGCGCGTATTCAGGTCAGCCGCTTGCTACATTGTTGCAAGTGTTCAGTACCATTGCGTCACCGCACCTGTTCCATTCCTATCGTCGCTATACTGGCCCACTATTTTTTGTCCCTATGTAGGCCTAGGGGATTTTTTTGTCTCCATATTCCCCCATGGGGGTCTGTAATGTATTTTCCATTGTCTCTATATCGTCCCCCCCCCTTCATTACCAGCATACAATTAATCCGTGGTATGAATTACATATACTACGCATACAATGAATCCGTGGTATGAATTACATATACTATGCATACAATGAATCCGTGGTATGAATACATATACTACACACACAATGAATCCGTGGTATGAATACACATCTACACACAACAAATCCGTAGTATGAATACATATACTACGAATATGATGAATCCGTGGCACGAGTTATATATACTACGCATACAATGAATCCGAAAATATATCACTTTATATATTGAATATTTGTTCATTGCAAGTGTCACAATATGAACAATAGTAACTGTTTCAGAAAGGAAACCAAGCAGATTTGAAATGGACATGTAATATAATCTTTCAAAAAGGTATACACACGGAATAGAAATATAAATGTAATGGAATGTAATTTATACATAGTAATTCATACATCTGAAACACAATATATTTCGACAGGCTTTCTTTCTTATACCGTTTACTTATCACCATTTTCAGAAGAAAAATCTTGTGTTATCAGATATATTGTATAGGAATATAATATACCTGATTCAGTTACATTGAACATAACATTTATACCAGAAAAATGATAATTTGAAACATCTTACTTTTTACGAAATGTGAATTTGTTTTTGAACACTAGCACCAGAAGAAGATATTCAATTACGTTTTAAACCACATGATCTATTATTTTACCAATCCAAAACAGAAGGCTATTTCCGTTGAACGGTTTAAAATTGTCCCGATACGCGACGTTTCATTGTCTGAACATCAGACTGTGTCCTGTGATATTGCTTACTCATAGTTTTCTTTACCAACTATGGTCCACCCAACTATGGTACCTTTGGACAGCCGCTTCAATTCTCATCATCCTGTGATACCACACCAAGTCACCGGATTGGTAAACACGATGTGTTTGTTTCACATGTACGTGTCAGCTATATGTAGATATCTGCCAGCTAGAACGTGAGCTCGCTGCATTTTCCCCTTAAGCATCGGCACATTCACTGCATAGGATGAAACTGTTCTGGCATTTTTCAATGGTTGATGCCGCTACCATATACAACTACTGCGGGAACCTTATTTCGTGATCGAACATCAAGACGTTTGGAGTAATTCTAGTGTTTTTGTTTGGCTGAACTGTATGCGCCATCAAGGCAACCAATATATATTCACTTTGCTCCTTGTATAGAGATTTCATCGTCTTCATGTTTGGCATATTGTTAAAGTGCTTCACTTCACTAATGTCATATGGATCCATGATGCTGTCTTGGTCGCCTTCAACTGTGGAAGTTTGCACAATTTTGTAAAGTGTTTTTTATATCTCATAATGTGGACATTATGCAGACCATTTGGAAGGCACACAAACTTATAACTCCATACAGAATAACCTACGATACTCTACGTAATGGTCTGAGAATGTTTGTTGCAAAAATACCAATAGGATCCAAACGGCGCTATGGAATTGATTGAGTTGGGGTAAAGATATTTGAATCACAGTTTCCCCAATGTGCAATCACATTATCCCTGGTCTTACGTATAGGCTCGTACAAACGTAACAGAAGAAAAGAGTGAAGTCAACAAGCTTTGTATATTTTAACAAAATAATTTATTTCCCTAGAAAACAATGTAAAAATTGGTAAATAGGACTTACAGTTTGTGAATATAATCCAAAATTTAATCCTAAGAATGAAAACACAAGTCCTATCACTAAATAGTTCTATTAGAATCCAGGTTCGAATCTCGACGACGTACAAATATGGAAGGCGATGACGTCAGATGTGGTCCAATGTACGAATATCAACAATTCCTCAATTGAATCACAGTTTTGTTTCCGAATAATTCCAGAATAAATTTCCATGAATATCTTTCAGAATTTTTTATAAAAAAGTCAACTTGTTGAGTTTCCAGGAGAATAAATTATTAAATCCAAAAATCAGATGAAAAACAAACAATCTGGCAACAAATAAAAATAACACCTTGTTCCTTTAAGATGTTAAAACGACTCTGCCAGAAGAATATTAAGAATACGTATTTAAACCCCAAAAACCTCATTTCAAGTCTCGCGAGATGGGTCATGTGGTCTCTTACTACAAGAAATCCATCACGTACGCCAGTGTAGCCCCGCTTAAAAACCAAAAATAAATAAATGTTGTTTACACATGGTGATCACGCAAGGAAAGTATGGCCCGGATACTGACCAATCATTTTAACTGCCTGTTTACAAACTTCCCCAACCTAAGACGAACTAGGTTAACTAAAAATAATTCTCATGTAACAAGTTTTACGTCTTAGATAAAAAAACATTTAGTAAAAGAAAATATCGAATTACTGAAAAAGAATTTCGAATCCTTTCAATAATCATTACAATAAAATGTAATGAAACAAAAATAAAATAAAAAGGAATTTTAAAACTAACACACAAGCAGTTTAAATACATATACGTAACACTTCCTCCCATAAAGAAAAAAGAAAGATTTATATAATAAAGATTTCTTTTTACCATATGTAAATTATACATGAGGTAAACAAAATTACATAAGAAAATTCTTATGAATTATATAAAGTGTATATGAAATAATATTTCTATACACGGGAAAGTGCATCTGCAATCAAATTGTCATTTCCTTTGATGTGCCTGATATTCAGATTATACTCTTGCAAAAACAAACTCCACCTTAATAATCTTTGATTTTTATTTTTCATCTTGTCGATGAAAGTAAGAGGGTTGTGATCACTATACACAACAACCGGAGAAGGAGTCGAGCTAATGTAAACTTCAAAATGTTGTAATGCCAAAATTAAAGCTAAACATTCCTTCTCGATTGTTGAGTAATTTCTTTGGTGCTTATTTAATTTCTTAGAGAAATAGTACACTGGGTGATCAATACCATTGCTGTCTTCTTGAATCAATACTGCTCCAACCCCAACATCACTTGCATCCACAGACAATTTAAAAGACTGATTGAAATTTGGAGCTGTTAGAACCGGCGAACTTTTGAGTATTGCTTTTAACCTATCGAAAGCTTTCTGACATTTGTCGGTCCAGAGAAACTTATTTCTCTTACTTAACAAATTTGTCAGAGGTTCAGCAATATTGGAAAAATTGGAACAAAACTTTCGATAGTATCCGGCCATACCCAAAAATCGCATTAATTGCTTTTTACTGACAGGCACAGGAAAATCAGAGATAGCTTTAACCTTAGCATCAATAGGTCTAACTTGACCATGTCCCACGATATGTCCTAGAAACGTTACACAAGCACGGCAGAACTCACTTTTAGATAAATTGATTGTCAAATTTGCATCAGTGAGTCTTTCAAAGAATTTTCGAATCGTGGCTAGATGTCCTTTCCAGGTCTCGTTGTAGATGATGACATCATCAATATAAGCATCACAATTATCTAGACCGGAAGTAATCATATTCATCAAGCGTTGAAACGTACTTGGAGAATCCTTCATCCCAAACGGCATTACTTTATATTGATAGAGTCCATCTGGAGTCACAAGCGCCGAAATTTCTTTCGCTCTTTCCGTTAATGGAATTTGCCAAAATCCTTTCAGAAGGTCAAATTTGGTGACGTACTTGGCATTTCCAATTTTATCAATACAATCATCGATCCTTGGTAACAGAAATGAATCTGTTTTAGTCACGCTGTTCACCTTCCTATAATCAGTGCACATACGGAAAGTTTTATCCGGTTTCGGAACAAGTATGCATGGTGAACTCCAAACACTTTTACTGGGCTCTATGAAATCGTTCTCCAACAAATACTGAAATTCCTTTTTCAAGTATTCCTGTTTGAGAGGGTTCATCCTGTATGGGTGTTGTTTCACAGGTTTTGAATATACAATTTCAACGTCATGAAAAATTTTGTTTGTCCTCGTAGGAATATCCGGAAACAAGTGCTCATATTCGAACAATAACTGTTTAAGTTCATTTCTTTCTTGTTGTTGCAAATGTAAAAGTTTCTGGTCTAGATCTTTCATAATCTCCGAATTCCGAAGATATGTTGCTGCACGATCAACGGTGTCCAATTGAATTTCTTCAGTTAAATCCTCAGTTTGTGGGACAGGTACAACTAAATTAATTGTAATAATTTACTTAGCTGTCTCTTTCAATATTATATTAGTACTCCATTAATTTATTTAGACCAGAGTACTATAATTATAATTTAACTCATTCATTTTCTTCTTTACTTTGTAAGGACCGTAGAATCTAATTTGAAGAAAATTTTGAAGAATGAGCAAGAGAGAATGAACTCTATTACAAGACTCAAATATTCTCTCAAGTAAAGTTTTGTGAAACCATAGTTTCACTTTTGACTTGAATTGTGGAGTACCAAATTCAAGCATAACATGCTGGAAAAGTCCAAACATCAAATTTGACCTTTGACTAGATCGGACAGATTTGGGAAGGCCAATAGAGTAAAAAACTTTATTCAAGCTTTTACTATAGCTTTGGTTTTAATATTCCTCAAAGGAATTGCCTCTGGGAATCTTGTTGACGCATACATAATGGTCAACAAATATTGGTTGTCTGACTTGGTCTTAGGTAAGGGACCAACACAATCTACCATAATTCTGCTAAATGGTTCGTCAAATGCAGGA
>JAECUM010041258.1:0-13745 GCA_016617855.1 Megalonaias nervosa
TATATATATATATATATATATATATTTCATTTCTCCTTTTCCTGTTTTGTTTACATGTGTACTTTTAGAGTAACACTTTACTGGACAAAATTATGCCTAAATAAATGTAAATTAAAAATAGTAGGATTGTTAACTTAATGTTCCAAATCATTCAATTCTGTTATCACGATTTGTATCAATAAAACGTCTAACCTGAGGGAAGAAACGGCAATTAAAGCTAGAAAGCGGTCGTTTTCCTTTGATACGCATCTAAATCGCCACAATTTACACATGTAAAGGGCATCAACTGGAAAATATCTTGATCAGGGTGATGTTGACACTTTCATGTTGATGGTTGGGTGTATGTGGGACATGGGGGAGTGGGTTGAAATAGAACGTTACATATAAATGGCTATCGAGAACAATTTTCAGATCGGCGTATTTTAAGGTAATTATTCGCTCGGCGCTGTTGGAATCATTGAGTTATACAGACAGCAAAAGTCAAAATAAATTCTTTTATTTGTTAAAATAATTTCATTTAAAAGAATACCATATCAATTTTTCAGTGTTTTGAATATCCAGCGCATTTTATAGGAAACAGAAAATTCTTTCAGTCGAAGTACGTAGGGATATTGATATGTTATTGATGAGGTAAACCTATATGTGTAGAACATTGGGATATTGTCATGCTGTAGAGAAGTAAACCTATATGTGCAGAACATTGGGATATTAAAATGCTCTAGAAAATTAAAACTATATGTGTAGTACATTGGGATATTGTTATGCTGTAGAGAAGTAAAGCTATATGTGTAGTACATTGGGATATTGTCATGCTGTAGAGAAGCAAAGCAATCAGTGTAGTACATTGGGATATTGTCATGCTGTAGAGAAGCAAAGCTATATGTGTAGTACATTGGGATATTGTCATGCTGTAGAGAAGTAAAGCTATATGTGTAGTACATTGGGATATTGTCATGCTGTAGAGAAGCAAAGCAATAAGTGTAGTACATTGGGATATTGTCATGCTGTAGAGAAGCAAAGCTATATGTGTAGTACATTGGGATATTGTCATGCTGTAGAGAAGTAAACCTATATGTGTAGTACATTGGAATATTGAAAAGCTTTAGAGAAGAAAAACTGTGTAGTACATTGGGATATTATCATGCTGTAGAGAAGCAAAGCTATATGTGTAGTACATTGGGATATTGAAAAGCTATAGAGAAGAAAAACTATATGTGTAGTACATTGTGGATATTGTTATGCTATTCAGAAGTAAAGCTATATGTGTAGTATATTGGGATATTATTATGCTATTCAGAAGTAAAGCTTTATATGTGTAGTATTATGCTATAGAGAAATAAACGTTTATATGTAGTACATTGGGATACTATTATGCTATATAAGTAAAATTATATGCGTAGTACATTGGGATATTGTTATGCTATGCAGAAGTAAAGCTATATGTGTAGTACATTGGGATATTTAAATGCTATACAGAAGCAAAGCTTTATGCGCAGTACATTGAGATATTGTTATGCTGTAGAGAAATAAACCTTTATATGTAGTACATTGGGATATTGTTATGCTATAGAAGTAAAGCTATATGTGTAGTACATTGGGATTTTGTTATGCTATAGAGAAACAAAGCTATTTGTGTAGTACATTGGGATATTTAAATGCTATATAGAAGCAAAGCTATATGCGCAGTACATTGGGAAATTGTTATGCTACAGAGAAATAAACCTATATATGTAGTACATTGGGATATTGTTATGCTATAGAGAAATAAACCTATATATGTAGTACATTGGGATATTGTTATGCTACAGAAGTAAAGCAATATGTGTAGTACATTGGGGATATTGTTATGCTATAGAAAAGCAAATCTATATGCGTAGTACATTGAGATATTGTTATGCTATAGAGAAATAAACCTATATATGTAGTACATTAGGATATTGTTATGCTATATAGAAATAAACCTTTATATGTAGTACGTTAGGATAATAATGTGTTACAGAAGTAAAATTACATGTGTAGTACATTGAGATATTGCTATGTTACAGAAGTAAACCTATGTGTGTTGAACATTTAGATATTTCTATGTTATAGAGGGGGTAAACCTGTATGTGTAGTATATTGGGATATTCATATGTTAGAGGGGATAAACCTCTACGTGTAGTACTTTATGATATTGATATATTATAGAAAGGGTAAACCTGTACGTGTAGTACATCATGATATTGATATATTATAGAGAGCGTAAACCTGTACGTGAAGTACATTGAGATATTTATATGTTATAGTGGCAGTAAACCTCTACGTGTATAACAGTGGGAAACTGATATGCTATAGAGGGGGTAAACGTATATATGTATTCATAAAGTGGGAAGCCTTATAATATAATAGTCGTCAAGGATGTAAAGGAGAAAATCTTCCAGAGTGCTTGAGAGAAAGAAAACAAACATGTCAATCTTAACCACACAACATACATTCAAAAAGTCAAATAATATTTGTCTGCTCTCTCTCTCTCTCTCTCTCTCTCTCTCTCTCTCTCTCTCTCTCTCTCTCCTAATCCCCCCTTGCAATCGTCTAACAATGCTTGTAACCCAGTAGTGAAGAACAAAGTCAGTTTCAAGATCGTAATTCAGTGTAACAAAATATTCTTTTTTCATGATATCATCAATAAAGAAACTAGGACTACAAAAATTTTGTCCTTTATACCAAATCTCTCTCTCTCTCTCTCTCTCTCTCTCTCTCTCTCTCTCTCTCTCTCTCTCTCTCTCTCTCTCTCTCTCTCTCTCTTTAGTTTCCGCATTCGTATTTTACTGCATGTCTTCATATGTTCTCCCCGAATCTACAGAAATTAAATGCTTTGAAGAAACTAGTAGACATGTATATTATTGCTTGTATTCCACAGTTCAACGTTGAACTTTTGCTTGTCATTTTTATTTTACCATTTATAAATATATATCTGGCGAATCGGAGTTATGGTTTAGGTCTTTGTCCTTACATGTTGCAGAAATAATCTAAAAGATGGATAATTGGCTGTGACAATGACAGACAATAAATGCATAGTTTAGTAGACTGGTGTGAATCCTAGCTGTCTCCAAATACAATCTGCTTAAATCTGAGTTCTTTTGATACGTAAAGCAGGTGTTGTACAAGAAATATAAATACACGTAATTTATATGGGTATTTTCTTCCGAGCCAGCGGAGAGAATTACATTAATACGGCGGAGCGATGCGTCGAAGCCGTCAGGCCCAGACCTCTTTATACGCAATATTACACAAGTCATTTCACTCAACTTTAAACAAAACACGAATGTGGGTTTTTTAAATTATTACATACTCTTTCTTCTTGGCTTTCCAAATGTATTTAACTATTCAGGGTTAATGAAGTTCAAAACCAATTGAAACTTATACGTTGGATGCCGTTCAGTGAAGAAAATCGAACAGCAGAATTAATTCAAAATACCAAGATATTGTCATTATGGATGTGCTGTCTGGAAATATGGACTGAACATCCGTATCAAATGCTAGATAAATCAGGCACGAATAAATGGGTATGCAACAAAATACAGTACTATTGGATAAAAATATTATGTACATTATTTCACTACCTAAATCTGGCATACCCAAAGTGGTGAATGTACACAAATCTTACTTTTCTAGAGAATGCCAAATTTCGCAGTTTCCCGATGTCGAAGGCGTCACACGGACGTACGATTTAAAATCTAGGGTATGTGAGTACACTGGTCTCTGATTTTTTTCAAACAAGTCGTTGCGGACGTGGTGTAAATTGTAAATTGCATGTGAAATTACGTTAATTTACCTTATTTCAAGTTTATAGATGTATGTTTCTTTCATCGCAGTATGTACCAAATAAAACATAACGTCTAAAACTGAACATGCCAGAAATACATTGGTTGTCTGACAGACCAATTACTGATCAATTGGTCAATAATACATGGATATTTAATTTTCTATCTTTTTTCTATCTAACCATCTATCGATTTGCACGCCTGTAGGTTGGTCTTTTTCTCAGTCAGACGGTAGGACGTCAGATTGATCCAATTATATCATATAAGTATCGATGAATTTATTGACTGATTTCGGTCGAATGTCCTGATAAAGTATGTTATTAATTTTGTATCAGGTATTGTGCAAGCGTTCACGCTGTTGCGAGCTCAAGAGATAAACTTGAATTTCCAATTTAGGAGAATGTAAATGTTACCAGTAGTTCGTAAACGATTATTCGATGATTTGATTGTGATAAATTCATTCGTCATTCAGCGTGAAACATTATTATCTAAGGAGACGTTATATTACTTTTAAATGGCAAAAAGAACAATAAAACGTCACTTTTCTTGGTGGCTGGGTCATATTGCATGGAAGGACGATATGCATCTACTTGCTTTTTATTCAGGCTTAACAAAAATTGAAATAACTTCTTTTGTTATTTTACTTCAAAACACGCAAGTGTTAGGGAGATGACATAAAATATTATTATCAAGTCTTTGCCTGTAGAACGGTTTATTATTTCAGGACCAAATTTACTTTCTTAATGTACTGTTTATCAACAGACATGATACAACTGGCATTCTAATATATTGATGGTGGTGTAATTTCAGCCTAATGAAAGTTTGGTATACCTAACATGTCTCTTTTTCTTTTCAAAGAGGGACAATTGGTTTCCTACTGAGGACTTGTTATTTATTAATACAAGAGTTTATTATGGTGAAAACGTGATCAGCTTGTCAAATATTATTTTTTCCAACATGGCTGTCTGATTGACATTGAAGCGATTATCGGCAAACATATATATATATACTTACTATCACTTGGGGACGGTTACCGCCATTTCTCAGTGCAAGATAGGCTATATATGGCGGCCAGTATAATTGATGGATGAAGAATCCGGGAAGAATCACCAATCCACGGGAAGATACTGGTTATACTGCCAATCTTTCTCATATACCCATAGTGGTCGAGTTCGAGACTCGAACCCACGCTTACAAAGGTGAGATTGCAGTGGTCGGTAAATATGAGCGCTTTAGACCACTCGGCCATCAGGGGGCCAATATATGCATGCATGTATGTATGTATGTATGTATGTATGTATGTATGTATGTATGTATGTATGTATGTATGTATGTATGTATGTAGGTATGTATGTAGGTATGTATGTATGTATGTATGCACACGTGTGGGGGGATGTATGGATGTATGTAATATAGAGTTCACAGTATATTAGAAGAATCATGGCTACACAATGTCGAGAAAGCTTAGGTATTGCACACATACACACACAAACACACACACACAAACACACACACAAACACACAAACACACATACACACAAACACACATGCACATACGAACACACACACGCAAACACACAAACAAACAAACACACACACACACACAAACAAACTCATACACACGCGAACACACACGCAAACACACACACAAACATACTCACACAAACACACACACAAACACACACACACAAACAAACACACACACAAACACACTCACACAAACACACAAACAAACACACACACAAACACACACACAAACATACTCACACAAACACACACACACACAAAAACACACACAAACACACACACAAACAAACTCATACAGACACGCAAACACACACGCAAACACACACACAAACACACAAACACACACAAAAACACACACACAAACAAACATACACACAAACACACTCATACAAACACACACACAAACATACTCACACAAACAAACACACACACAAACACACTCACACAAACGCACACACAAAACACACAAACATACTCACACAAACACACACACAAACAAACACACACACAAACACACTCACACAAACATACACACACAAACAAACACACACACAAACACACTCACACAAACACACACACAAACATATACACACACTGCAAGAAAATAAAGATAAAGACAAAATGGTAAAATCCTTAAAATACAAAATTCAAACGACTCTTGTTTAACAAATCCTAAACAATATCGGCTAAACTATCATAACGGCTCCTTGGGACATGCGGGAAGGCACATTTGATTGTTACAAATGAAAATCGAGCTTTATGGGGATTCGTAAATTAACAGTTTTTTTAATTGCTAACGAATCAAATCCTTTTCATATTAAGATAATGTATGACTTTTGCAATGGTGTCCACATCCAACAATGAATCTTAGCAAGTAATCACGTCTCTGGAAACAACAGAAAAACGTTTCGACTTCTTTATTCCTTTTCTATAAACGTAGCAGTACAAAAAAGATGAAGTAAATGAAAACTCTTAAACCACTGATCATTAGAGATATAAATTCGAACAATAGTGCTTTTATCCAATATCATCACGTGCCTGTTCCACAGAATCGAATAATACTCAGCCCCCATCCTCTAGGTATAAGGCAGTGGCGGATCCAAAATTGTATTTAAAGGCGGCATAAGGGAAGGGGAGCGGAAGGGGTATAAACAAAGAGGAGAGAGGTCTGGGGCCAAGGGGTTGAAATCCCCAGAAGCCCTAAATTTTAAGTGTTTCTATGGCATAATTGTAACCATCTAACCGTCAAGAAAACTTTCTCAAGGAAACTGTCCTGCATGTTTTGCGCTTATTTCTGCGATGGTTTCATTTCTCTCTCCCTTCCTCGATGTACCCGCCCCTGTAAGCCATCATCACACAACGGGACAAAAAAATGAGAACATCGTAATTAGCATAAAAGAAAAGATTATAATCTCATAAAAGATTGACGTCATGATATTGTAGTGTTCATTACTGAAATGCTAACGATCAGCCAAAGCATCGAAATCAGATCCCATTTTTATGTTTGTTCGGTATTTCTTTTTATCCATGCGCAGGTATTTCGATTCTTCTTGATTTAAGCTATTGGATTTGTGTTTTCTTGTTTGTTGGGGGTTGGGGGGTTGGGGGGGATTCCTGTTTTAAGTGCTCCATTTTGAAATATAGGTGATTCTAGTTAGGATTACATCACTGAACGTGTGGCAGTTGGGTAAAACAACTGTTGTAATGGACCGATAGCACTATACCAATAAAGCAAACAGACAGCTAACTGGCTTCCGATCCTGGCAAGAACTAAATCAAAACTACAAATTACGATTTACCATGACGGCTAAGCATGTCATCAGTGAAATGTTAAAACAGAGACATAGAGACTACCTAAAATACACAAAACAGGATATACATGTCCGCTTATAATTGCTGGTAATGGACACTCAGTTAGACCACTTTATGAGGCTCTGAAGACCTGTGTGAACCTTCTACCCTCCTACCTTCAGGACATTACAGATTAAATCTTGAAAAGTAAAGCTAGTGAACAGTTACCACCCAACACAATGCTTGTTTCACTAGACGCAGTATCCTCTATACCAGTATTCCATATGAAGGGAATACAGGCATCTCAAGAAGCTTAGAAATCAAAAATCATGAAGGTGACACCCACAGAAGTTCTGGTCAGACTCCTGGTGTTAGTTCTAAAACTCAATAAATTTGGGTTTAATGGCAAGAACTACCTTCAGATAAATGGAACAGGCATTAGGGACTAAGATGGTTCCCCCTATATATGCAAAAAGATTTACTTTCCGATTAAAAAGCCAGCCTAAGGTTTCTGTATGCTATGTCCCATACCAACTGGTAGGTTTCTCTATTGATGTAAAAGTGAAATGTTGTTACGACTCCATGATCTTGAACGAAGTAATAGAAAGAAGCAAAACCAATAAGTTTATAAAACTTAACAAATAATTTATTTCTCTAAATTATAGAATTAAAATTTAAGAGGAACTTAAAGTATCATGAATTAAATCCAAAATAATCCTTAAACGTTATATCACAAAGGTCCATTAAAGTTCACAATGATAATGCTATTTGATTGTGCATAATTATTATCTTGGAACAATAAATTTTAACAGGCACCGCGGGTGGCCGAGTGTTCTTAAACGCTCACCTTTACCGATCACAGCCATCTCACCTCTGTCCTCTTGGGTTCCAGTCTTGGCCTCCACCTATGTGGGAATATGAGAAAGCTTGCCAGTAACTTTACGTGTGTCGGGGATTCTTCCCAGGTTTTTTTCCATGTTCTTCCTCCGCCATTTATACAGCCCGCCATGTATAGCCTATCATGTGCTGAAAAATGGCGTTAAGCCAACAACAACAACATTTAAAACCACAAACTTTTCTCGCTTTCACGGCACGAACAATACTGCGTTACACACTTCCCGAAGATCTAGTCTTGAATGGATTGTAAAATATTACTTTATTGTCTGTTTCACAGCAAAACAATATTTTACCGAACCATGCTTTCATCTGAGATATTAGAATTGCTCAGTTCACGTGACAATTAGCCTGCTAAATCTGAAGAAAAAGGAATGGTTTCAAATCAAAATGTTGCTTCCCTGTCAGTTGCCGGGCAACACAGTCATGTATGAATTTAACTTCAGTCTCACCTTAAGTGGAGTGGTGCAGTAGGTATGCTTTTTCTTTTATCTTTAAGTCTAAAACATAAATTGAACAGTGTCAATAATGACTGATAATCATGTAATTTCGCCATCAAAATGGATACCCTTCGATGGCTAAACGTCACCATCTCTTTCAAACCATCCTGTATTGAAAGACGTTCTATCCACGGTGACTGAACAACATTTGGGCGAATGATGTACGGCTTTGCCGTTATTTGTAGAAACAAATCTTCCCTTGATGACTGTAGTTTATTGCCATGTTTGTCAGTGAATGAGAAATATTAATTTGATGAAGTTGGAATGAGGTTAAGACCTTTCCGTGAATTACACTTCAGTATGATACATTCAATGTATGCTTCATAAAAATCATGTGACCTAGACCACACAGGACAAATAACAGAACGAAAAAGATTGTTCTTATTGGACAGACGAAAATTTTAGCTTTACATATTGTCTACCATCTTATAAGCAAAGAAATCATTTTTTGAACGAAATACTTTGAACTAAGTCTTTCATGATGAATCTAAAACTTATAAAACGTACAGTAAGTATATATATATATATATATATATATATATATATATATATATATATATATATAGTATATATATATATAAGTTATATATGTATATATATATATATATATATATATATATATATATATATATGGTATATATATATATATATATATATATATATAATTTTTACAAGCTCCATACTTACAAACTTATTAGAACCATATCGTCAAATTTTATTGTAATTGGCAAATTAAAGTATTCAATAAATTAGGAGAAAAATGATAAAACTACGTTCATTTGAAATTCTCTCATTTGATCTGAAAATCTTTAGAAGATTTATTGCTAGCCAGTTCAAGTCACACAAATGACAATAAATAAAAAGCAGAATCTTAGCAATCAATAAACTGACGTTTATTAGTGAATAACGATCTAATGAAACGTTTTCCTTGTCATTGCATTTAATGGTATTGTTAGCACATAGTGTATGCAGCTTCCCTGGACATAAATCAATAATGATGTAACATTTATGCAGAAAGGAATGCCAGAAAAATAAGAAACAATAAAGGTAAAAGCTGTGTCATATATTGTTTGTATGTCGTCCGTAGTAGGAAATCTACAAATAGAAATTGGAGCTCCACTGCTACATCCCAGAAGATCATCTGCTTTTAAGGCACGTTTTAGAAGGTGCGGTAAAATTATGTGCTGCCATATTGCACCGCTATTTGAACCGCGATCATGTTCCCTGTGGGACCAATACAGCTCAAAAGGGACTATTTGTCTCTCGGCTGTAATATTACGATGAAAGAGTTGATAGTGATGATCAATGAGTCTATACTGCTCTTGAGGCAAATTAATTTCAGACCCCTCTTTCAGAGTGAAGATGACACAGCTCGCTCCTGAGTATGCTTCGCGGAATTCCATCTTTATGCTTCATTCGCGTGTTTCGCTCATGAACCAGAAACAACGAGTATCCGTATTTGATCTGCAACGTCTCTGAAAATGGAAGGAAGACACGTACTGGAATTAATGTTTCTGGCGATACACAACAATCAATCTAATACAGAGTGGGAGAAACTTTTTTATAATTAGTTGGAATGATTTTTCTTATTCAAGCGTGGATAAATTATAAACTATACTGACGTTCTCACATAAAACCAATATGGATAAATACATTAAAGTCCTTTTTTTAAATTCATTAAAAATTCTTTATTATGTCTTCACATGTTAACCAGAAATGCTGGTAGAATCAAATTAGAGAAACTCACAGGAAGTCAATATGAGATCTTGTGAATCATTGATTGTAATGGTTTCTTTTGTGAACATTCTGGAATCCAAACCGAAAACTTAACCCAGTCATACGACACTTGTCTTTTCTTATGAACGGGTTGGATGCGAGAAGTTCAGTGTCGCGACTGTCTTCAATGAAATATCGGAATAGTTATGAAACAGCAAATGAGTATATTGCTCGTAGAACAGACAGATTGTATCTCCAACCAAGGACACATAAACAATGGAATAGTGGAAGATCAATGATTTCTGGTAATGATCACCCTGCAGATACAATTTCTGAATACCTCAAATGTCGCATGAGGCCCCGTGTATCAGAAATGTCTTCTTACCTTTAAGACACCACTGACACCACTGGTTAAAAGGAAAACGGATATTTCACTGAAAACAGTCGTGACACTGGCTTGACAATAACTGATTTCATTACCTTCGAATAAATACAAGGAAAGCAAGTCTCTGAAAAAGAATCAATACTTAAAAGAATTGACCATTTCTCGAAGAAATCCACCGACATCCTTGTCTCTATAACAAAGCTACACAGAACTATTACACAAACAGGACTAGAACAAAACACAAAATCGTCATTATTTTACAAAAATCTACATTTATTTTAAAAGAAACAGGAATGGAATCTTCGAAAACAGTGTATTATGGAAAAAATATGCTAAGGAGAAGAAAGTTGAAACTCATATAAGTGAAAATCTGCTGGTTACAGGGATAATCGTGTGGATTGTGTTCATCATTGTCTGCAGTAAAAAATATAAATAGATAATGTGTTCTTAGAGTGAACAGAATAAAAACATTTAATCTGCAAATGATGTAAACGCAGATCTTGTCGAATGTGTAACTAGTGAAACGGTGTGCAATTTACTTGTTTAATAATATTCTGTCTCTCACGAATCAAACCCCTAATTGAGACAAGTCTACGATTTAAAAAATGCATAACTCTTCCAAAAATTGTGTTGCTGATCAACATGCGTAAATGTTGATTATAAGCATAATGTGTACAACGTTTCACAGCTATCAACTGAAAACTGCGAGAGTAGAGGCATTCACAAAATTATGTGATATAACAAAACTTGCTTTAAGTCAAAAAGAGCAATACCGTATGCTGCAATTACCGGATCACACAACTGACAATATGCGCATCTCTTCACGATGACCATAATATATACCAAGTTTCACAACGATCCGTAAAAAAAGCCAAAAAGAAAACAAACAAACAAAAAAAAATGCAAGGCAAATTGCATTTATAAGATTTTCTGTCTTCCATTACATTCAGCTGCAAGACAAAAAGGGCAATAACTCTAAGAGAAAAATTCAATAGCATGGCGATTTTATGTTATGCAATCTTCAAATGATAAGCATAGCATTAGCAAAGTTTCATGAAGATTCTTTGAAAACTCAGAGACTTGTTGCGTTCACAAGATTCTTTCACGCAGTACATCAAACTCTGTCACAAAGAGCAATAACTCTAATAAACATTGCAGAAATACTGTGTTTCAAATATATGCACGTGTTCTGATGATGACCATAAGAGGAAACAAGTTTCACAGTGATATGTCTGTCAGAGACCAAATTGCGCTCACAAAATGATATTAAACATTGCATTCAAGTGCAAGACAAAAGGGCAATACCGTTAAAAATGTTGCGGAAGGATAGTAATATGTGGTATGAAAATCTTAAAAAAATTGATGACCATAACATATATAATATTTCATGGTGATCCATTAATAGCTTTGAAACTAGTTGCGTTCAGAAGATTCTGTATTACATTACATTTAGCTGGGTGTCAGAAAGGGCAATAACTCTAACAAAAATCGCAGGGATTGAGTGATTGGTCGATATGAGCATCTACAAATCACGATCATAACACTTCCAAAGGCATCATGGAGATCTAGAATAATCAAGTTCGAAGTAGAAAATTAGACAAGTTCGCTTGATGTTGTAATGCACTGGATTCAGCTACAAGAAACAAATGCAATAAATAATAAATAGAGTAAGTAAAGCGATTTGTTAATATGTATCTTCAGACGACCATCATAAAATTTGCAAAGTTTCAGCTAGATCCATTAACAATATGATATTATCATAATCGGCTACCTCTGCGTCATCTTGTAACTCACTTGTGATTTTGAAGAAGAAAAACATCAAGAATACACAAAGTGCACCAAATTTATTAATTTCATTCGTTTATTTATTGATTCACTCCCTAACATTGTCGCCTTCTTCGCGTTTCATACCTAACGGAATTTCAACAATAACAAGGCGCCATATTTGCTTCGGCGAATCTGTATTTTTCATATAACTGGAGTAATATAGTTCAGAGTGTTCCGTAATCTCCGGATAATTCTATGAATTTCCGTAACGTTGAGCTGTAAGGACTTAATTGACCCCGATATTTTCGATTCTTTTTATTTTTTTTAGGGGGGGGGATACTAGAATTTTATATTGCATACATTGGATGCAGATGACACATTGTTCACCTTCTATGTAGGACTTGCATCCACCCATTCACTGAAAATGGGCTATATGCAACCGGAATAAGACAGTGAACAGACTGCTCGCTTACATTGAAAACTTCCGTTTGGTTGAAACGCGAACGTGACAATTTTAGGGACCGCTTGGTGACAATTGAATTAGAAATTTTAAATCAGTAAATAAAATGAGTAAGTTCTGTGCAATTTTTAAAATTCTTCATGCTTTTCACGGGAACAAGCTGGGGGGGTGGGGTTATGGGTGAATACAATAGTGCGTTCAAGAGTTGTTGTCATACACTGCACTCTACTCCAAGTCAAAAAGGACAATAGCTGTTATAAAAATTGTGGTAGCAAAGTAATTTGTGTGTAAGCCCACCTTCAGGTGAATATAGTCATATGTTCCAAGTTTTATGCCAATCACACAAAAATTGTCACTAAATGCGTTAACAATATTGAGGCGGACGAAAGGCTCGGTCAGACGAACATACAGTAGGATACCTATATACTCCCGTCTCTAAAGAGGTAGGGGCATAACAAGATTGTATAACTCTTTCAGACAAGACGGAAATATAAGTAATGAAAGAGACAAGCACGTGTTTAGTTCCATTATTTTCACTAGAAATTCCTATGTATCGATTTCGCCAAAGTGTAGCGAACCTAGATATTCTTAAGATGCAACGGGAATCTTGGCCGAAATCCTTTCCAGCTTTGGAGCGTTATTTTGACATCATATTATGCGTATATCACATATGATGACAAGAAACCGGAATCAGTGATGGCGTTGAGGGGTTTAAGAGGGGGCATTTATCCCCGGGCGCCAGACAAATGGGACGCCGTCGGAAGCATTATTTAAAATGTATTTATTATTTTTTGCAGCTGAAATTTTCATAGTAATTCACCTTCATTTTAGTGTAACGGGGCAATTCTTAACAAAACAAATATAGGAGGGGTGGGATAGAGAAGGGAGGTCGACAATTGACA
>JAECUM010041260.1:0-10789 GCA_016617855.1 Megalonaias nervosa
ATATATATATATATATATATATATATATATATATATATATATATATATATATATATATATATATATATATATGCGTGGGTATAACACATGTACACATTAAATGCATTATGATGACTATTGTACAACACTTGGCGTCCTGGCATATCAAAAGTATTATGACCACAAGTGTACTGCACTAGGAATTGTGACATATCAAAGGCATCATGATCATGTGAATAAGACTCTGGTAATCCTGAGAGATCAAAGGCTTTGCATGTATTATTACAAGTGTACGACACTAGGAATCCTGGAATATCAAAGACCATATGATGACGGCGGTAAGACGAATGTAATCCTGACATTAAAGGCATTATGACGATAATGGTAAGGCATTAGGAATCCGGAGATATCAGAGGCATTATGATGACGAGTGTAGGGATTTTGGCATATCAAAAATATTATGATGACAAGGGTAGTACATTACGAATCCTGGCAAATCAAAGGTATGTATGTATGTATGTATGTATGTGTGTGTGTGTGTGTGCGTGTGTATGTATGTATGTATGTATGTTTTACAGCACATCAGCACTGAAGCGGACACGTTTTTCCAACAAAAGTTCAAGTTTAAAAAATGTAACTAAAAATTGTACAAAAATTAGAAAGATAAAGCCTTCCAAATAAATGTATGAATAAGAAGAACATAATAAATAAGATAAAGTAAGAGCATACGATGTAAAGATGTTTAAATTCTGTAAAATGTACACAAAATAACGGATAAAGGTAACAAATGTAAATTAGTAACATGATTAAATTTCTGGTATTAACCCCATTTCTTTTAAAATTCCAAGATTGTCTCTTGTGTTACGTTCTAATAGTTTCTCGAAGCAGTTCACTATCACACTCGGCAACAATGTTCTCCACTGTCAATTGACATTGGAAGGCACACCATCCGATCGAGAGTCACCCTTCAGGGGTATGCACAAGTCAGCTTTGTGTGTCCGATACGCGATCGTCGCAACACCACGCACCTTATCACTCGGATTTGTTCTATACAAGTGACAGCATTCACCTATAGTGAGTTTGATTTTTCTCAAGTTTGTTGAGTTTACTTTCCTTATTATTTGCTAAATACCATCTAACAATCCATAAACACTATATACAAAATCTCTTTACCCCACGATTCAGTGGTGTGTGTGTGTGTGTGTGTGTGTGTGTGTGTGTGTGTGTGTGTGTAAGTGTTGATCCATAATATAAAAAACCAAGACAAAGAGACACCTAAGTTTTCTTTTAGATATATTCTCTTTTGAACTACAACTAAAAGTTTCGCAATATATCTCAAAAGTCCTTTTTCTTCTTTCTTTCATTCTCTCTCTCTCCTTTTGAATTTCTTCACCGGCACGGATTCTTCCTAGTCTTCACTTTCTTCTCGTCTTCATTTCTTGCATTTATTGACGGGAATGGGTATATCATTTTCGGAAGGCCTCTCCTCTTTCTGCTCTTACTCTTGCTTCGTTTGTTTGTTCTCTTTTTTATTAGAGCACTCTGAAGTCAAATGTCCTTTCTCCTGACAATGATAACAGGTATCTTTGTCACGAACTCCCCTGCACTTAGTCAAATAATTAAAATAGGGGATGGTGAATATTTGGGACAGGTGATACTCACTCAAAAGAACGAAGACAAACAGCGGAAATACATAAATAATATCACATGTATTGCTATATAACACTAATAATGCACGCACTCACATCCCCACTAACACTACCTCTCGTTATGATAAAAGAAATAAGTAAATAAAAACTGATTCAAGTCCTGTTATTCAGCTCTCCTTTAGTTATACAGTTCTTTTGTGGTACTACATTGGAACTCTCCCAAAGTCAACGTTTCCACCTGTTCGAATATCATTTCAAAGTTTTGCTCCATGAATTCACACAATTTTTCCGTCCGTGAGTCACCAATCTCTCTCTCTCTCTCTCTCTCTCTCTCTCTCTCTCTCTCTCTCTCTCTCTGTGGCCAGAATCGAAAACTATTCAATGTTCTAATGTTTTAATTCTTTGTTTGCCTTCTTAAATTTCCAATTTTCACCCCACCGGCCAAAACCCTTCATGGAGGTCCTATGGAGACGTGCACTCCCATACTTTTATCTCTATCTTGACTGCTTTATATTCTCATGACACATCGAAGAAGCTATGACAGCTTGCTTTCCACGAATCGTGGGTATCTTGCAGGAACACACGCTTCTCCTTGAAATCGTAACGTCAGCATAGCTTAAAGAGTAAAATCTATGTTCACGCTTGGCAACATGTTTTGCCCAAACTGTTTGTGTGACTGTCTTGACCTTTGTCTCTTTTCTCCTGTACTTCCCTCGCTTTGAAGTTATGTTCATGCTGGAGCCCAATATTATTTTTCCTGACAGATATAGCAAGTATCTTGACTTTTATCTCGAGAAGGGGTAGTTCGTCGTCTTTTCTGAAGTATACTTCCGTAAGACGATCCTCAAAGCTCTGACCAGAATGGCAAGCAATGTTGACTCTTCCATCTCAACTGTTTGAGAGCTGAATGGATTCTCTTATGGCAAGACACTAGCCCTATATAGGAACTCGCTTTGTGTAAAACCTAGTCAAAAGAAACGTTGCAAACAACATGAAACAATTGCACCATTTCAGTGAGAAAGAAGAATAAAGAGGTAACGAAGTACCATGTCGCCTCACACACAAGAGGTGGCATTCGCTCAAATCCATGCAAGCGATTTCGAAGACGACATGAGCGAGTCTTAATCAACACTCTCCACGTCGGCCCGAAGACCAGGACAGGCTACCCCAAATGAAAGTCGACAAGTGTCTCCCAACAATTATTACCAAAAAATGCACTTCCAGGAAGTTTAGAATCACTACTTACACCTACACGGTGGAGTTTAAAGTCTTCATGTCCGAAGTGCCGCCCAGGAAAGTAAAAAGTTTCGTCGCCGATTTGTGGGATTCCTTGTTAGTGACACTGAAACAACAATGGCAAGCCAAAGAAGACGATCGTTTTAGATTCTCAATTCATCATGACATTTTGAATTTACTCATCAGGATCGAGTTCAGCACCCCAGCAGAATTAATACCCTCCAAAGTCATCAGCAAAATGCAACATGTTCAGCAATCTAACGGCGAGTTTCAAATCACCGATGAAAAAACTAGACTTACATGACCTATGTTTCTCTTCCGAAAGGGAGCTTTTGCAACGCAGAAAATTGTTATTGGTGGACGTCAATCGCAGCACCAAGCGCAGAATCGTCCAAATTAACAACTCCCATAACCAGATGTGTTTAGCCCGATCCATCATCATGGGTCGAACGTATGTCGACAAAACAAACTCTCAGAATGGAAAAGCGCCTGGAAACGCATTCAAAACTAGGATAGATCCAAAGAATGAAAAGAAGCAGAACTCCTGTTACAAGTGGCAGGCAAATTTAAAGAGGCTGCCTATGGCAGTCCTGAAATATACAAACTTCAAGACGTCTTGACAACAAGCTACACGCTGAAAGTGTATCCACAAGTGGTTCATGGGCCCAGTTTCCCAGATGGAAAATAAATTTAGGTCTATCATCATCAAGAACATTTCGGGGATATTATCAGTATGATTGGATTTTTCAGATACAGACACTACTGCGAAAAATGCTATCAAAGGTTTACCAGTTGAGAGCAACACTTTAACTGAGGAGAGAGATGGCCGAGGTTTTTAGTCTCTAAACGCTTCCCTGTTTAGTATGATAGCTGGTATGTGGAAACTAACCTAGGCGTTTTGGATTGTGTGTATGGGGTATTGGATGGCAGAAGCGATGTGTTGGAAGGTATGTTTGTGTGATTCTTTCTCCTTCTACAACACAATACCCCTTTCGCCTGATAGTAGGTTTGCGATTTATAAGACTACACCAGGAGTTTTGGAGTGTTTGTTGTTGCATGGTAGAAGCGATATGTTGCATAGTATGTTTGTGCAACTTCATCTCCTTTTTTACACAATACCCCTAATAGTTGGTGTCGATTATGAGCACTGCACAAGGGTTTTTTAGATTGTATGTGTATTGGATGGTATAGGTAGGTTTGGTTAGTACATCTGCGCGATTTCATCTTCTTCGTTTACATCTCACTGTTTCATTTGATAGTGTGGTATTTTAGACCCAACACAAGGCGTTTGTGATAGTATGATTGAGGTATTAGATAGTATAGGAGGTGTGGTGTATAGTATGATTGTGAGATTTCATCTTCTTCATTTACGTCACATCTGTTTAATTTGATAGTTGGTGTGGGATTTTAGACCCTACACATGGTGTTTGGGATAGTGTGTATGGGTGCTGAATGGTATAGATGGTGTGGTGGATAGTACGTTTTGGATTGTATAAATACTTTCGTCCCCATAAATCCTTTTGTTCTAACAAAACCTTTTGTCCCTATAAACCCTTTTTTCCCGATACATCCTTTGCTCTCCATAAACATTTATGTCCCATAAACCCTCTTGTCCCTATAAACCTTTTGTCCTCATAAAAGTTTTTCCACTGATAAACTCTTTTGTCCCCAAAAAGCCTTTTGTCCCCATAAACCCTTTTGTCCTTATAATCCCTTTTGTTCTTATAAACCCTTTCGTTCCTGTAGAGTCCCCATAAGTTATAACTATTGACCAGTTTAACATAGAATTTACTATAGCAGCATTTATTGAGGTCAACTGGAATCAAGTTAATAAGTAACTCATTTGAGGCAAACCTTTTGTAACATTGTTACCTCCCTATAAACCCTTTCCCATGTTAAACCTAACGAAAAAATTACCATGGGATTTCTCTTTGTCTCCCATGTGTCTTTTATTTTTCCCAATTGCCACATATAACTACTGAGGTGCCAGTTCATGGATTAGGTCATTTCACTATGCTGTTATTGTTGATGTTGAGCAGGGTGACTGACAATATGCTTCCCTGAGGTACACCCATCTCCTGAGAATAGCTTTAAGAAAGGGTACTACCTACCTGAACTCTGACGTTTCTATCTTTTTCAAAATTTAAGATGAAGTTAGGCAGGTTGAATAGGTTATGCATTATGCCGTACTTCCATGCGGCATTGTAAGCTTTCGCCAAATCGTAAACGATGGCAACTATATGTTCTTTCCTTATAAAATCATCTCTAATAAATGTTTAAAATCTTAGAAGGTGGTTTATTATGCTTCTCTGGCATTTGAACCCTCATTGAACTTCAGACAGCAGGTTGATGGATTCGAGATACCAGAGTAGGTTATTGTTAATCATTCATTGCATTTTTTTTTTGTGTGTGTTTCAAAAATGTAACCTGTTAATGGAATGGTACGAAAGTCGGAAGGTGTTCGGTCCTTTCCAGGTCTGGGCATTGGTATCACTAATGCTTCAAGCCAAGACCGCATGAAGTCACCAGTTTCCCAAATGGTACTGAAAATGTTTTAGCAGTGTATTTAGAACAGTGTCTGGTAAGTGTTTCAGACGTTAAAAGTGGATATCGTCTGGTCATGGTCAAGTGTCCTGGGCCCGATCAAGACAGTCTTACAATTCTCTAAGAGTGAAAAGATTTATCGCAATCTTCAGCATTAGCAGGTTTGAAATTTACAGGAATATTTTGAATTTTTTAATTTACGGAAGTTTTCAGAATAATTATCTTAGAGAATGTTTCGGCCAAGGTATTTGAAATTTCTGGTACGGCTGGAAGCATTTTTGTCACATTTCTTTAAATGCTTCATGCACAAGCTTTTATTTTTGCCAATGATTTTTCACACTCATTTCCAAACAGATGTAATAGAGGAGCAAGAGTTCAACATAGAGACATAAGACCTCATTTTTTCCTTGCTCTCTCTCTCTTATCTGATGACGAGCTTTAACTCAGTATAAACGGTAATTATGCAGATTTTCTGTTGTTGGATAGGCATTTAAATGTTTAAGAACATTTTTCCATTCATTGATGGCATTTTTAAATACATCATGAAACTATGACTTGTTGACACGTTTAGAAATCGCTTAAGATTCTGATGGTAACAACATCCTGGAGCATGTTTGTAAATAGGTGTACTGAATCCATTACATTGCTAAATTAACCAGCTGTCAATTTCTACTCACAGGGATATTGAAACATTTCCCAATTTGCCTTGTTCAATTTTCATCTCTGCCCAAGCCATTGATGTTTTGGAATATTGCTTACAAGATATACCGAACGGTGGTCACTGTAACATAGGTGATCACCAACTTCCCAGGAGAAAAAAAGTAAAAGAGACTGCAGATAGATCTCAAGACAAGTATGATCCTGTGGAAGGGTGCTGGTAGGTATACAACTTATCAATAAAGAGGTAAACATTGTGTTTTTAAATCGAGTCTTCTATCTTCTTTCCGCTCTCAATGATTTCTTTACAGCCCCAAGTGTATGGTGGCCATTGAAGTCACCCAGTAAATCAAATGGCGCTGAGATGATCAACTTCAGCTTGATCGATTGGAGTGCTTAGATGGAGATGTATTGAACAAAGAGATAGTTGTGTAAAAGACACATGAACGGTTACAGCCTGAAGAGTGGTATTGATATCCAGTTCACCTCTAAGAAATTTTATTATTCAAGATGATGGAGATTGTCTTATTTATGATGACAGACATTACTCAAGCAGCATGATCTGTACCTACTGAAAAGTCGTTGTATGTAGTAAATTTTTTAAAATCAACTCCGTCGTACAGACTTCCGGAGGCTTTTCCTGCTATGATATCAGTGGGCTCTCCAGTGTCCATACTCTCTAGACTTGCAAACTTGATAAGCAGTTTGATAGGATCACCAGATTGTTTGAGAAGTAGGGTACTTTACATATCCCCTCCACTTTTGAGTTAGAGTATTCATTACCAATGGTGTCAGCAGGTTGCTTCAGTTTTTGGCGGACCAGATTTGACCGGTTTCTTGATAGGAGAGTTGATAATCTTCTTTGGCATATTGATTCTTTGACCACTGGGGTCAGAGGTTTGCGGGGGTTTTTTTTTCGTGAGCTATATTGGGGTGTTTTGTCATTTGTAGCAAAAGGTTTCCTAATTGCTACAATGTGACATTGATTCTCTTATTGGTTTGGGTGGCTGCTATCACAGGTTTTGGTGGCGTGGGGACTGTGAATTTGACTTGTTCCTCGGACCATGTAATGTATGTCTGGGAAGAGACAGCATTTATGGAAAGTTATTCTCCTCCCTAGCTATGCTACCATAGGATCTGCCAGCTGTGTTAAGTAGAGCTGTGGCATGCATAAATTTCCTGATCACCTGAAAGCTCATGCCTTTCCCCTGCTTGACTCGTTGGATCGCCTTCAGCAGTATCTTTAATACAAGAAATTTTCTCCCTGGCAATTCACACACAAGGTTTTCTCTGAGCATAAAAATTCATCGTGACCTTCGCTCGGTCGCTGGAATCTAGAACCAAAATGTTCCCTCTTGTAGCCGTCTTTGTTGCTTGGCCATATTTATGGCAGTTAAAACACCAAAGAGGATTAGGAATTAAAGGATCGACAGATATAATGATGATGGCAGGACACTAAGAATCCTGGCATATCAAAGGCATCATTATGATAAGCGTACGACACTAGGAATCCTGGAATAGCAAAGGGCATTATGATAATGAGAGTAAGGCATTAGGAATCCTGGCATATCAAAGGCTTCATGACGATATGAATATTACACTCGGAATCCAGGCAATCGAGCACAAACGCAAGGTAAAGACTGTTATTATGGTTGTTTGCGAAACGTTAATAGATCTAGATTTTGAAAACGCATTTTTATGGTGCATGCAGTCCAAATATGTCTAATTATTTGCAGATTGGTGTAGAATTTCTTGTGATATTCAAAGCTGAATACCAGTACAAAATGGTGCAGCGGAAACCATCCGTCATCGAGATGGAAACTGCTTGGTTTCCGCCTGGAATAGAAATATTCGAGGGAAAATTGAGACGAAGACGTAATTTCGTTAAGATTTGATTCTGAATTACGCCTCTCATCAAGGGCGTAATTCTACGTTTCATCCTGGCTATGGAAGAAAACACCAAGAGCCATGTTTTGATACGTCTTTGTTTTCGTTTAAAATTTGCATAAGGCTGAAATGTGGATTAAAAGTAAGGGTGAACTGGACTTTCAAATATTTAAGACACATAATTCACAGAAGGAGGGTTTTGTGAGAGTTAATAACAAAGAACTTTTGCCACATGTAACTAAAATAAATTATTTAATATATAATTCACCTTTGTAAAGGCCTATCTTTGAATATTTTCTTTGAATTTGATAGGCAAAAATGAAATATCTGCAGTAGTTATAAAATTACGATTCTGATAAGTTTAAATTTGTCAAATGCACTGTAAAAGTATACATTGGAACTTCTTGCATTCAGGGCTTTTTTTCTTATAATTGTTTTCTCTAGTGTTTCAAACTCTGTCAACAATACACTTAGGTTTGCAACAAATAAATATTAAATTTTTTTAAAAAAAATCAAACAGCAGAAGAGTTATTTAAAAATAAATGTAACATGGGCAGGCTAAAAAGAATATAGAAAATAGAATATAGAAAAAAAATCATCATACAATTTTTGCAAAATATACATTTTTGCTCATATTCTAAATATCTTTAAAAACAAAACATGTAAATTATCTTTCAATTTCCAGTAAATCCACTTTGTTAAAAAATACTTGATATTATTAGCAGATAAATACTTCATTTTTAATTGTGGTAAATGTAAACACTAATAATAATAATAATCTTAATAATAATAATCTCCCACGTTATCCATCGATAATGGAAAATGAATTGTGTTTAACTTCATTTCCTACATTGTAAATCTCCATTCAAAATCAAATAATGATTTGTCCCACAAAATAGAAATAAATTAATCATTGTTTAGAAAATTCCATTCTTTTTGAACCTTTTCGTTTGCTTCTTATTATCATTCATATTACATCTGTCTCCACTGTTACTGCTACCAGAAAAATAAACAAATCTGGATGTTCTTTTATATTAAATTAAAACTTTAAATTGTATATATCCTAGATTTAATTATTGGTTTCTTTGAGTGGGGGTGGGAAGAGACATCCCATTCCACCTGCATTCTAAAAAAGATTATGCGACAAATATCGGTTTAAAGAAAAATTATAAACTCACACAATCTTACTTAGACGACTCACACTATTAGCATCGAAATAGTAACAGAGGTTATTTCCCTTGTTTACGCGGCAGCCCCGTTTTTAAATAGAGTCCATTTGAGTTGGAACAGAGACATTGTTGCTCGTTGATTTCGTTGCAGGTACTATCAGTACATGTGTAGCAATTAATTCTGGAGATTACTGAAGCGAATGAAAGTCATGGAATTATCAAGTTAAAGAGCACAATCCCAATTGTGTTGTATTTGCCGGTTTACAGACTGCAGTTTGTTGGCACTTCATTCTGTATTATTGCTGAACAGTTTTGCCCATACTGTTTGATACGTCAAATGATACGAACATATAATCTTGCCCTACATAATCATTGAGATGATCACTGTGCATAGCAATATTATTTACTGATGTGACTGTGAAACTGCAGTTATCGGTGCAATCTTATTGTCAGTTATAGGGTGACATTTCCAAATTACATGCGAACCTATTGTTGCCTTCCTTATTTTCTTGGTCCTTTCTTTGTCTTCTAACAGAGACCAGAATTTTGCAAGTTAGAGTCATTGAACTGGAACGAGTGGAAACAAGTACTCTCACTCGTACAATAGCTAAATATCCATATACAACTGCATCAAATGTTCAGTCTTCGTATCAAATACACAATGAAAAGGGTATCTAGGTGAGTGAATTGTTTTAGTATGGCAAAATTATTGAGATCACACCGATTCTCTATAACAGCTGCTTTAGATTTGGTCATAAATTACTGAAGATTTACCCAGGTCTCGTATACTTTTCGTAGACTTTCACAACACAAGTATCGTGATTACTCAAATTGTGTAAGCATTTTTCTTGTTTTTGTAATTTTTAATATTTCATTTTGAAACCATGTAATTTTACGTCATATATTTATCAGAGTTCATAGTGCTATGATACACCTTGATAAAAGGTGATGTCATATCGATGCCTTTATAATGTAATGATCAGAACGATTTGAGCTGTGCAGTAAACATTGTTTACGCAAAAGTAGACTAAAGTTGCAGTTCAATACTGAAACTTACAGAGTACCTTGGTACAAAAGTCATACATAATATTTTATGTATGAACATAGTCTTCAAATCCAGTAGATATTTGCATGACTTGAAAGTGTGAAAGTCACAACCATGACCTTTGACCCCTAACTAACCTGTTCTCCTCTCTCTTTGGAGACCTGCCGCCTGTCATTCATCTCACAATTGTTCCCTACGATTATCGTCACTACATCCCTGGGTGCGTGCTGAAAATAAAAACAATTGTAATTTCATTGTAATTACTAACAATTGTCACAGTTTTACAGAAACGTTATTTCTGTACGTGTTAACATTAACATCGAAAGCATGAAAGTACCACATGATGTTTTTGAATCGTACCTTTATTTCTTCAGTAAATCCATCCTATATTTAGACAATGTCCCCATTTCTTTTACGAATGGAGAAAAGAATTCCCCCCCCAACCCCATTCAGTTCCACATTAGACACTGTAGACAACATCACCAGAGAGCTCAGTCCAGCAAATCTCTAATCTTGTGTAAAGGTGTATGCATTTGTTGTTTCTTTTTTCCTATGTACTGAGAGAATTCTTTTACCATAATATCATATTTGAGTAATAAACTAATATATATATATATATATAT
>JAECUM010041261.1:0-32514 GCA_016617855.1 Megalonaias nervosa
ATATATATATATATATATATATATATATATATATCACGTTTCTTGCTTTGGTCTCACTTCTCCCTGTTTAGCTTCCACTTCTCCCTGTTTAGCTCCCATTTTTCCCCGTTCTGTCCAAAAGGAGAAGTCACTTCTCCCTAAAATTTAAGTCTAGCTTGACCTCTGGAGCACTCAGGATGAGTACTGGTCAGGCCATATGTCATACTGAAGTTTTCACCCTCTGATCTTTCCTATTGGACACTCGCTAGTAATTAATAAATTTATTCTGACTGACCTTGGTATGCTGATGGTAAATAAGATCCTTCTTCTTTTGACCCATGACATTAAATCCTTCTGAACACTCACTTTTATACTATTAATCCCTGTCAGAACAGAACACCTATGTATACATCTCTTAATGACCTTTTTATAAAAACTGCTGATGCATGCATGGAAAGCAGTATCACTCTAAGACAAGAACAATGCCTGGAAACCTTTTAATTAGGACTATATCATGAGAAACTGACTAATGCTTGGGAAGGAGCTGTGGTTAAGTTGGGCCATCATGGCAGAATTTTGAGAGAGAGACAGAGACTGTAATGAGCTGTTCAAAATATGCTAAGAAAAAATGTTAAATAACACTATTTTGTTATTATTATTGTTATTAATAACAGTATTTTCAGAGATATTTAGTAATATCTACAAAGGTATTATTGAATAGCGCACATAAACACAAATATACAAGCATAATAAATACACACATTAACACTTAACACAACTAGATCATTTGTAGTCTGAACATTATCAAATACTGTTTACAATCGTATGCATCAACAGAAGAGAATACATACATACATACATACATACATACATACATACATACATGTATACATACACCTCTTGGTACATCACATCATAAACTGACATATGAATTTTCTATAATTTTCTTCCTTTTGTCAAAATTTTTTGATAATTTTTTATGTGGGGTATGTAAATGACTGTTCCTTATGATGGTTTCTGCTCTGAAATGCTGAATAGTCTTATGGTATCTCCTTGGGTTGCTCTTACGAGCTCATCATCCTACATTAATCTTAGAAATGTTTCAATATTTCTTTTCCTTGAAAATTTTTATTTTCCTGCCTGGAAAATTTTGAATTCAGTCACAGTCTTATAATATATTTTGTCCAAAACAAGGCCAATTCCACCAGCCTCCTTGCTATGCCTATCCAAAGTAGCGTTACTCTACTGACAAAATGATGATCATAAGCATTCTATAAAGATAATAACAAGTCAGCATGAACTTATCTGTAATATTGTTATATTTATCTATTCTCATATTTGAAGTTGAAGTAAAAAATAATACACAGACCTATCTATACATATATAGATATATATATAACATAAACATTCATTGGTTGCATTAGATGTCCATTCAGAAGAAACGTTTTATTACATACTTTATATGTCAGTGGTTTCTCTCCCGCATGTATCCGCATGTGCAATGTAAGTTCTAGACATCGAACAGAACCAACTTCACTCAAGTATGTATCCTCATGTGCTTATTCCAATTTCCACTGCAACTAAACCTTTTATCACATACTTTACACTTAAATAGTTTTTCTCCAGTATGCACCAACATATGCTGATTCCGAGATCCACTTCGGCTAAACCTTTTATCACACAATGC
The DNA here is from genome assembly GCA_016617855.1 of Megalonaias nervosa. Classification (NCBI taxonomy): domain Eukaryota; kingdom Metazoa; phylum Mollusca; class Bivalvia; order Unionida; family Unionidae; genus Megalonaias; species Megalonaias nervosa. Next base: position 1,667 of record JAECUM010041261.1, read on the forward strand.
ACACTCATATGGTTTTTCTCCAGTGTGTATCCTCATGTGCATATTCAGACTTGCACTGTGACGAAACTTTTGAAGACATACTTCACACTTAAATAGTTTTTCTCCAGTATGTATTGTCATGTGCTCATTCAAGGATCCACTGCTGCCAAGCCTTTTATCACATACTTCACACTTAAATGGTTTTTCTCCAGTATGTATGTTTAGGTGCGTATTCAAATGTCCCCTGTGACTAAACTTTTTATCACATACTTCACACTTGTATGGTTTTTCTCCACTATGTATCTTTATGTGCATATTCAGATTTCCTCTGTCACTGAACCTTTCACCACATACTTCACACTTAAATGGTTTTTCTCCACTATGTATTCTGAGGTGCGTATTCAGATTTCCCCTGTGACAAAACCTTTTATCACACACTTCACACTTAAATGGTTTTTCTCCACTATGTATCCTCATGTGCATATTCAGATTTCCCCTCCTAAAAAACCTTGCATCGCACACTTCACACTTGAATGATTTTTCTCTGGTATGTGTATTCATGTGCCCATTCATTGTTCCAAAAAGACTAAATATTTCAGCACATACTTCACACTTACATGGTATTTCTCCTGCAAGTTCCATCATGTCATTTTTCCACAGGAATTCAAGCGAAAACTTAAGATAACACCCTTCCGCAAATTAACTCAAGTTAACTCTTGTAGGTCACAATCTGAACTCTGGATAACTGCGCTCGAAATTTTAATTAATTAATTATCTGCGCGTTTAGTCACTACCTTAAAGAAGACATTCCACACCTTTCCGTCATGTACCATGAAGTAACTAGCTGATCTTGAATGGTCACCCTTACACAAAGTTTATCTGTTACTGCGTGTCTCCCCCCATACACAGAAACAAAATGTCCATCACGGGTAATACTAAACTCCGACAAGAACTTCTTTTCGCAAAAAAGAAAAATAAATGCACAAAGAATTCGTGTTTACTTTCGAAAAGAAGAACTAAGTGCGCAAAGGACTCATATTTTCTTTACCTATTTTTCAAATTTATAATTCTTTTCTAAATGAAAGTTATTCACAAAATACAATGACAAATACATTTACAACATAAATTTCCGCAGCAGGGTAATATCTCCAATTAATTGATGTACACGCCCTTAAAGAGGGGAAATAATAATAATAATAATAATAATAATAATAATAACAACAACAACAACAATAACAACAACAACAATAAAAGCACTGCTACTTTTTTAATCCAGAAATCGATCAAGTTCACAAAAAAACAAGTTTTTATTTTTTTCATTAAAGTCGACATTCTTTTTGATGGGCTGAAAGAAGACAAAACTATGTTACTGGCATAGATTTGACTGCTCAAAAGTCTCCACAGATGCGTTCATCTCAACTTCTGTCGGTAGCACTAATATGGTTTCGCCAATGTTGAGCAACTAAGCAACATTATCAATTCGATATGAAAATGGCAAAAAGTATAGTTCTGTGTTGCTTGTTTGGAAAATTAATGAACGGAGTTTATCTTCTGTGATGTAAGTATAATTTGCTAATTGTAAATTCCTTAAATTGTGTTACATTTCTTTATCCATTTCTTCATAGCTTTGATATCCCACTTTTGTATCGAAATAAGTTTAAAACATGCAAGATTATCCCGATTTGGATCTCTTTTTAATATTCCGATTCCTTGCAGATGCCCGTTTAAAGCAATACATCTGTGGAAAGTTTCGGAGATACTATATGTTTCTTGAAAAGACTAAGTGAGTAGCTCTAAGTTTTAATGTTACACTTTGATAAAAGCGGTAAACTCTGGGTTTGTTTTTATGAAGCATTCCGTATGAAGTATTATATTGTTTCATTTCTTTTACAAATTTTGTTAATTTTAAAATAGCTTTGTAACAAATTTCATTGTAAATTGAAGTCGGTTGTAATAAAGTAACTATTTATACGGGGGCCCAACGGTTAAGCGGTTCTTTAAATTTTCTGTTAGAAACGCAGTGTAAGTGCTTGGTACGCTACAAATGTGATGGAGTTGATGCCGTAAAAGCCAAGGCATGGCAGAATGTTTCAGAAGAAGAACTTGGTCTGCGCTACCTCAGTAACGAGGATGGCTCATTTGACTATTAGATAGGCATGGAGACATAAGATAGTTTGTAAACATATGGGATGATTTAAGAATTGGCCTGAATACTTAAAAGGTTTTGTTAGAGGTTGTGATGTTAAAGCTGTTCTTTCGTCAGTTTTGTTATAGTTACAATTTGTTAGCTGAATTATCTTCGATTTTGTAGACATTATACCAAGTTGGTAGTAATTCATTGATTTGTAACTCTTGAAGACAAAAGTATTTAAGTCAGCAATGTGTATTTTGTCTTATTTTTCTATGATTAGGTACCCTTAATGGTAAACATTTCTGGTCATTTAAGAATTTGCTTGAATCTTTAATTTTTAAACATTTATATTTGTTTCGTTGGCCGGAAAACAAGGTTTCAATAAACTGAAAGCAGTATGCGAAAAGAGAATAAGTTCATATAAATAGTACCGGTAGAGAAAATGATTCACAACAATTACGGCTAGAGTTGCTAGAGTCCGACATTATGTTGGACAGTCCTGCATTTGCCGCCAAAATCTTCCTCAACAGCCTTATTAAAAAGCATGAAAAATCTCAAAACCAAATTTGTTCCAAACGGGCATTTAGAAAGTGTAGCAATCTGAAATAAGATGAAGCCGCCAACAATATGCTGGCACACATTCTTGCAAGTTACATGTATTGAAATATACAGGCGATGAGGACTGCCTTTTCAAAGCTGTCTCAATTTACCTGAAGGGGGACGGGCATCTTAGCTAGCCAAAGTTTCGATATCTTAACCCTATCTACACCTTGGCGGATCGAACAGATATTTAACTGCTTCCGGTTCGTGAATTTCATTTGATGTAGTGGCACGCCACCTCAGTCAATCAAAATCAAGTTGTTTAAATCTGAACACTATTCATACATGAGCGATACAAGGTGAGCACATAATTGGAACGGCTTCTTTGTTAAACGGTCATACTTTCGATGTTAAAGTTACAAAATATTCTTTTGAAGTCAATTGCATCAACCATTTTCGGCCGATGTACAAAGTAAAACTGCAACTCTGTTACACACTATTGGTTAGTTGGTATTGCGTACCAAAGTGTAGATAGGGATAACACATCGGAACCTTGGCTAGCGAAGATGGGAGACGAGTCAATGAGTAGAGAATTACGGTACCATTATTGTATTGAAATGGCGCTAACTGGTGGTCAGATTAAAGGAACAACCAGTCCAGCTGGCTAGAATTGCTTTCATCTGAATTGAAAGAAACGACACTATAGCCTGCTCTTAACAAGGAAATTGGTATAAATAGGTTCTCTGTATGGAGGCTCATTGGTCTTTCCAACTTATTGAACATACAGATTGATAGTGTAGCCATGGGTTAATGGGGCGAAACTATCTAAGTGTATGAACACGACCTTGCAGCCTCCCTGTCCCGACCATGATAAAGGATCAATGACCATAAAGTGGACCAACAAAACAGAACCCGACCTTGATAATTTCAATTCACGGAAACCCAAATGCGAATGGATCGAAATTCATTTTATGCGCCTGGTAGCCTTATTAAGGTAAAGTGCTGCTAATGCAAACACCAGGAAGAGGAACAAGATAAAAAAATGTAAAGAAACTGAATAAACACCTTTTAAGACACAACAAATGAACAACATCAAAAGATTATGTTTTAGGTAACCGGGATATGTTTAATGCATTGACGAAATTAGAACCTCGGAGAGTTCCACGTGACACCTACGGTTCACAATGACTTGTCAGTTGTAAAAAGATAGTGTTACGTATCGGCTAGTTTAAAGTAACATAAAGAAAAGATCGAAGACAACAGGCTTTGTAAGTTTTAACAAAACTAATTTATTTCCGTAGAAAACACGGTGAAAAGGTGAAAATATAAAATAAGACTTACGATTTGCGAAGAAAATCCAAACATTTGTCCTAGAATTGTGAGAAACATAAGTCCTATCAATAAACAGTTCTAATTGAAGCTAGTCTGAATCTCAGTTCCGTTCCAAGACGGTGGATGATGACGTCAGACGAAGTTTTTACACAAATGTCCAGAATTTTCACTTTGAATCACAATTTGTACTGTTCTGTTCCAATTTAGAATCAATCTTACTAAATGTCTTTGTCCAAAGCCAGTTGGATATAGTTCTCCAGGGAAAATATTTATTGTTTAAGAAGTAGATGAAGTATAGATATCATCTATAACAATATACATCTCGATCTACAGACGTACAGATGAACAACTCTTTCCAGCACCATAAAAAGAATACCTTCTTCTCAAGGTATATGAACGACTCTACAAGGTGTTAAAATATGACTCTGACTGACTATTTCACAGATACCTGGGTATTTAAACTGAACGAAAACGTCACGCCATGCACACGCATGAAGAAAGCATGGTGATTTCAAAATCTCACCACGCATTACAGAATGTCAACAAGTATAATTAGAAATGATTTTGGTCACAACCAATCAATTACCTAGCTTGTTTATCAAGACAGCAATCTAAAAGAAATGCTTACGAAATCCTAAGAGTCATATTTACGTTCTGAATAAACACGACGTTTCCTTCAAAATGTCAGACCTGCGAACATAATCATCATCACAACAAAATCATACAAAAATGAAATTAAAAAAAAGAATTCAAATTTTAACACACAAGTAATTAAACTACATGGTCGTAACACTTTCCCCCATAAGAAAAAAGAAAGATTTACGTAATAAACCTTTCTTTTTTACCAGATGTAAATTATACATGAGGTAAAATAAATTTAGATAAGAAGAACTCTTATGAATTATACAAAAGTGTATATGAAAATGATATTTCTATACACGGGAAAGTGCATCTGCAATTAAATTCTCTTTTCCTTTGATGTGCCTGATGTCAAGATTCTACTCTTGCAAAAATAAACTCCACCTCAATAATCTTTGATTTTTATTTTTCATTCTCTTGATGAAAGTAAGGGGGCTGTGATCACTAAATACAACAATTGGAGAAGGAGTTGAGCTATTAAAGCCAAGCATTCCTTCTCGATTGTTGAGTAGTTTCTTTGGTGTTTATTTAATTTCTTAGAGAAATAACACACTGGATGTTCTACACCATTTTTCTCATCTTGAATCAATACTGCTCCGACCCCAACATCACTTGCATCCACAGATAGTTTAAATGGTTGACTGAAATCTGGAGCTGTTAAACTGGTGCACTTTTAAGTATGGCCTTAACCTATCATAAGCCTCTTGACATTTTTCAGTTCAAAGACTTTGTTTTTCTTTCTCAACAAGTTTGTCAGAGGTTCAACAATATCAGAAAAATTAGAACAAAATTTGCGATAGTACCCAGCCATACCTAAAAATCGCATCAGCTGTTTTTTACTGACAGGCACAGGAAATTCAGAAATAGCCTTGACCTTAGCATCTATAGGTTTAACTTGACCATGTCCCACAATATGTCCTAGAAAAGTAACACAAGCACGGCAGAACTAACTTTTAGGTAAATTAATAGTCAAATTTGCATCAGTGAGTCTGTCGAAGAACTTCCGAATCGTGGCTAGATGTTCTTTCCAGGTGTTGTTGCAGATGATGACATCATCAATATAAGCATCAATTGTCTAGACCAGAGGTAATCATATTCATAAGGCGTGTAAAAGTACTTGGAGAACCCTTCATCCCGAATGGCATTACTTTATACTGGTAGAGTCCATCTGGAGTCACAAATGCCGAAATTTCTTTTGCCCTTTACGTTAGTGGAATTTGCCAAAATCCTTTCAGAAAGTCGAATTTAGTGACGTATTTGGCATTTCCAATTTTGTCGATACAGTCATCGATTATTGGTAATGGAAATGAATCTGTTTTTCTCACACTGTTCACCTTCCTATGATCATTACACATTCGGAAAGTTTTGTCCTGTTTCGGAACAAGTATGCACGTTGAACTCCAATCACTCTTACTGGGCTCTATAAAATCATTTTCCAGCAAACACTGAATCTTCTTTTTCAAGTATTCCTGTTTGAGAGGGTTCATCCTATATGGATGTTGTTTCATGGGTTTTGAATCTACTATTTCAACGTCGTGAAAAATTTTGTTTGTCCTTGTAGGTACGTCTGGAAACAAGTGCTCATATTCAGACAATAATTGTTTACGTTCACCTTTTTCTTGCTGTAAATGAGAAAGTTTCTGGTTTAATTTTTTTATGATTTCCGAATTCCGAAGATTTGTTGTTCCAAGATTAGTAGAATCCGACTGAATTCCTTCACACAAATCCTCAGTTGGTGGGACAGGTACAACTGAATTAATTGCATAATTTACCTGGCTCTCTCTTTCAACATACTCCTTTAACATATTGATGTGGCACAGTTGGGGGTTTTTTTTGCCTCCCAGGAGTATGTATAATGTAATTTAAAGCACTTATTTTCTTTTCAACCGTGTATGGACCATAATATTTTGCCTGAAGAGGATTTTGTGGAATGGGCAAGAGAGCTAGAACTCTATCACCTGATTGAAAACTCCTATCCCTTGAGTTTTTATCATATCTTAATTTCATCTTTGATTGAGTAGAGTGCAAATTTGCTCTTGCGACCTCACAAGCCTTTGACAATTTATACTTGAAATCAGAGACATAATAAAGAAGATTAAGTTATGTTTCTTCATTTGAAAGAAGTTTCTCTTTCAATAACTTTAAAAGTCCACGCACAGTATGTCCAAACACCAGTTCAAAGGGACTGAATCCTAGAGATTACTGAACGGACTCTCTAACTGCAAACACAAGTAAATGAATGCCTTCATCCCAGTCTTTACCTGTGTCAAAACAATATGACTTAATCATGTTTTTCAAAGTTTGATGAAATCGTTCCAAAGCCCTTTGGCTCTCAGGATGATAGGCAGATGATTTGAATTGTTGAATGCCCAATTCATGCATGGCTTGCTGGAAAATTATTTGTGTTAGTTTTAATTTTCTTTATATTTTGTTTTGTTTCATTACATTTTATTGTAATGATAATTTTTTTTACTGGATTTGAAATTCATCCCATTAAATTCTGCTCAGTTCTTTTAGCTTGATTAGAACGCAAAAGTATTGCTTTATTATTATTTTTAGTTGAACTAGTTCCGACCGTGATTCAAAAATTCGTAAACACTGAGTGAAAATGATTGGTCATTATGAAGGTCATGTTCAGGCCACGTGTTAGCTCTATTTTGTAAACAACTGTTTTTTTAATTAAATCTTATATTAAGATTTGTTTAATGGAATTAAGTTTTTCCATAGCGTACGTGTTTGTCGGCTGTGCGCTTTTACTGCATTGTTCAATTTAAGTGAACACGTGAGCCATCATGTGATCAAAAATCGCGGGTTAAAACAGACATTTTGTAGAGATTTTACCAGTCGTAAAAAAAATATACCTTCAGGCGCAAGGTATTTGTATAGTTGTTGCCATTTGAGTTGATTTGTGTATTTAAAATAATTTATTCACCCTGGAAAGTACTCTTATTCATCAAAATTCTTGGACAAAGACATTTATTGGATATCTATTCAAACTGGAAAATTAAAAATTGTGATTCAACGAGGAACTGTTGACATCAGTACAACGACCTCATCTGACATCATCGCCTTCCATACTGGAACTTCATCGGGATTCCAACTTGGATTCAGTTAGAACGTTTTAGTGATAGGACTTATATTTTTAAATTTCAGGATTCATTTTTGGATTATATTCACAAACTGTAAGTCCTTTATGGTATTTTTACCGTGTTTTCTAGGGAAATAAATTATTCTGTTTAAATATACAAAGCTTGTTGGCTTCATTCTTTTCTTTGTTACTTTGTACGAGCCTTGTCACGTAACAACATACAATTCATTCCTGCATGCCATCGCTGATAATCTAAGTGCTAATGAACATTCAATCTAAGTTGTAGACAGACATGATGACTTGTCATTCAAAAATGTCACTTCCGGATGTCTACATGGAAATACGCAGGTGTTATGCAAAAGGCATTTTAAAACCAATGGTATTAAGTACATAGAGGACAGTGTTGGATATACTTTACAACACAGACAAAATATCATTACGGTCACCTTTCGTAAACAAGGTATCCTCGAATCTACAGACTCCTTGAGGGTCCCGAATGCTGGTTCAGATTTCCGCTCCTTCTGGACTGGGCTTCGATCCCCAAACTGCCCATTGCCGTCCCCTAGCTCTTTCTTCGACTCGAAAACTATCTAACTCGAACTCTTTCTCATTTTCTCTTTCTCTCGCTCAGCTGCTTGTTTTCCCTCTTTCCCTCTTTTTCCTTCTTTTTCCAGCACTTGGCTCTGGGCCCCTTCGTAGCCTAACTCCTCCTTCCAAATCGACTTAATTTATCTGTCTGTCGCCATTTTGGTCTACTTGTTCGCTGTCACCTAGAACTAGGCTCTCTCAGTCCAAGTTCTCTACGTAGTCTCCAGTCTTACTGTTATAATCGAAAATAGCTTCACACGTAATTACATAACTATGGTATTGCCATAGCTAGGCACTCACTTGAACTAGATTATTCCTATGCGCAAAGAATCAATGAGCGGGCAGCACACTGCCTGAATATCTCTCCGAAATCCAGGGTTACGCTTACACACAACAAGAAGTACTCACTATCGAGAACACTGCACAAATATCTCGTCTCCCAAGACAGTGCAAAGGTAATTTCCCCTCTTAAGTTTACAAATTCAGAATACGAACCTTTTCCCCAAAGGTGGTTAATAATAGCTCAAGTAGGTGCCTTGATCGTTTACGATGCAATTTGCAGCACATTCAAAGAAACTGGCAAGACAACTGAATACAGTTAATATATAAAATGCTCAGACAACAGTTCGACTCACTGTAATCGATATTGCCTAACTAGCACTATAGAAATTATTAATGTATGGATAATTTTCGCCCTATTCTATTTTGGCTCGGAGTTTTCCACTTGAAGATATTGTCTTAAATCCAGAACAAGCCCATACTTTGGTGATGCTGATTATCGATGTCTACAGTATTATCGACCTCTGTGTTATAGCCCGAATTGAATGAATAATACAAATATGAATTTAAAAGATGCAATAAATGGACAGCTGAGTAGAGATATATAAATAAACAACACGAGCCCACGTATACAGAAAATACCAACTTAATTAATTAGATAAACAAAGCAAAATTGTAAATGACACTTAAATTATACGCTTCTGTTAGAAAATGATTACAAAAGGTTATAAAAATGCAATAGGCAGTTCAGGTTACAAAGATATCACAAAATTCATCATAAAATAGTGTGAGCGTTTCGAACTCAATTGACTAGTATGCCTGCATAAACTCATGACTGGTTGCGGGTCTCTCCAGGTTCAACGTCGTTAGTATGTTGGTTCTATTTATTCCTCTGGCTTCCCATGTGTTGCTGCCTGCAACGGCCTCTCTCTCTAGCATCCAGCCGCACGTTGGGACATTCGCTGCGAAACTGATTGTCTCTACTACTCCCCGTCCATCTTAAAATGAGATATATGCAACATAAATATTATGTTGGGTAATTTACTTCTTCGACAGAATACTCAGTCCCCTCTCAGTGATAATCATATTGCATTTCAAACAAACACTAACTGTTAATATGATTTCAGGTTACAACCTTGCATTCCATACAATATCAAGTCTAGCTTAGTTCTTCCGAGAAACAAAATAATATAGTATAGAAGGATTAATGTTTTTCTCTAACATAGCTATTTATCATCACTAATTGATCTATAGCATAGTTTGAACAATTAATCAATATCTTGACTAATTGTCAGACCTGCACCATGCGACAGACATTAAATACCCGTACAGTCCCCATTGTTACCCCAATGCTAATATTACCGATTATTGGTTAAAAGAATTCACACCTTAATTAATCAAATGATTTAAACGCAATTCACTTCTTTTTAAGCTGCTTTGTGTGCTAACGAACATTTCATATGCATCAACATCCCACAAACATACACACAGTCAGTTCTTTGGATTCATGATTCAAATCATTTAAGATAAATAAATTCAAACAATTATTTTAGACTCGTATAAAAATAATGTAATGTATGAAATTATCAGAGTACATGATTCATGCACTATTCAAGACAGATTCAAGCAATTATCCTAAGATTCATATCACCGGAAAATGATTTATGAATTTAAGACAAATAAGACAATTATCTCCGGATTCATCTGTAAGAAAGATTGCACGACATTATGACACAGTTCCTTGTGCTCTCGAGATTTCCTTGCTTCCCTCTTAGCGGAGCCATCTCTTTACCTTTAAGTTTCGTATCTCGCAGATATTTCCAAACATCCATCCCGTTGATAATTTTACGAGACAAATACTTTCTACTATTCTCAGTCAAAATGTCTTACCTGCAGGAAAACTTAGACTGACTAATATTGCAGTGTAGGACACCTATAAAACAAACAAGACTTTGCTTGGGAAGCACACGACCAACCTATTCTTTACCACTCAGAATTTGGCTTTATCTAAACACCATTATTAACACACGCCCGTCAAGGTTTGGAAAATTCCACATTTCTCCACTTTCCCTAAAAAGTGGATCTCTGCAACGTTTCAAGTTATAACAAATACTTAAGGCAGTAGAAACGCTGTTCTGCAACATTTCAACCCTTGTCAGATTTCGAGACTTAAAATCATTTCTCCTCCTCTTGACCACTTTGCCTGAAACACTTATCAAGAAAAAATAATTGTGTGCACACCAGACACATTAAAATACGGTAATCCTTACACATGCCTGAGATGTAAACACAGTTCCTAATTATATACATCAACTTAACATTCCTGTGTGTTGCAGTGACAGTTCCAAATTCACTCTGTTGTGTGTTAAATGAGATCTTCAAAATTCACATTGTTACACTAGAGTACAATATTCATATCTTAACTAATTAATACTTGTAGACTTGATTAATTCGGCCTAACACTTATTTTTAAAAACTGTGTGGAAATTCTTTGGTTGATCTTCTTGAAGTTCTGAAAAGATGTGTCCAGACTTTCTTTCATACTTTACATTTTAAATGTTTGAAAAGCAAAATGGAAAACAAAAGTTATTGATTGTAAATCTGGAGTTTGATATTGCAGAAGTACAACATGGACACCTGGACACATCAATGGAAGAAATGATCTGATTGCAGAAGCACTTTCATGTGTAGAGAAATATAGCTTTTAGCATATTTGCGTCACTCATAAAATATGTATAAGTGTACTGTTTGTTATTAAGGTACAAAATGTTTATTTGATTGACCTGTAAACGAAAGCTAAAATGTATAGATCCTTTTTTATCAAGGGGGATGTTATGTATATTTAGTTAGTATTGTGTGATTGACTTTTGTACGTAATTGGGCGTAGCAGTCTTGGCCAACCTGACTAATGTCTTCTTACTTATTACATATATAATTATTGTCAGTGATTTCAGATTAGATTTTTATTTTAAGATCAATATCACTTGGAGGTAAACATGTTTACTTGGATCTTATGCGCATTCCCTCCGGATAAAAATATGGTTTAAATGATGATTTACGTCTTCAAAGTTTTAAGTAAGAGACCTGACCTCGTTTACAGCATAGACTATTCTGAACACGAACCTTTGGCCCTCATCCTGGTTCTGTTATTCTGTCTTAGTCTTCATATAAAAGTACTCATAAAAAGAATTACTCATTTATATCATACTATCATATCATATCAGTCGAAGTGAAAGTCACTTTTAGTTGGGTTCAGTTTAATTTGAAATGATTATTTAATTTAAATTATTTATTGCAATTTCAAAGCGGTCATTTGAACTACAATTATTACTTTGGGAGTTTTGTAAATACATTCAATGGCACTTTGGATTATATCGTTGTGACACATCAAGATTGTGGACACATCACATCATTACAGACTATGGGCACATTAGCACATTCAAGATTGAAATTTATTCAGAGCACCACTGGAACTCATTAAGAAGATTACACTTTTGGACTTAAACTTTTAGGACTATTTGGGATTCAAATCTCAGCACTAACTCCTTTTGAAAGTTTCACTTTGCACTGAAGGGAAATCAGCCATTTGTTAAATTTGACAAAACTCATTGGCCTTTGCTCTTTTCTGTTAATTTATTTAAGGCTTTAGAATCGTAACACATTTCAAAATATATATTAGGATAAAAGGGTTTCGGTGTTTGATTGATTGTAGCCTCCAATCCTGGATGAAACTGTTATCTGTGACCTTTGGTGGAAATTCATCTGAACCTAAATGTCAATTATGGAGGGTTCTGTTTAAATTTGTTTTGGATGTCCATCTTTTACAAGTAATTCCATTCATAAATAAAACTATTGCAAACTTTGTCACGTGTCTTATCTGCCACTAAACTATATGCTAAAATGGCGTATTGCTACGATAGTGCCATCTCTCTGAATGTTTTAATATGTACATCAGATATCTCAGAACACAAATATGTCAATTATGTTGCTTTAATTAATTCTTAATTTGAATTGCTTTACACTAATGGATTTCAATTCTTGAGAAGATAAACCAGAAGTTATTAATTTCAAGTAATATAATACAGATGCAGTAAAACTGAACTATAAAGACCATGTTTGATTCTGCAAGGCATCCTCCCCTCCCGATATGTGATAATGGACAGTATTTATCATATAAGTATCAACTGTATAACATAAAGTGATGACCTGTTTTCAGAGACCACCTGTCTCGACAGATTACTTGTCTTGATAGACCAAATTAATTTGGTCTATCATGATCCTCACTTTCATGATCATGACGATGATGATGATGATGATGATGATGATGAGATGTAACAAATATTCAAAATGCAGCCAGAAGATGAATACACCTGGAACTAGAACAGCTGCAACCTCAACGACCACAATGTGAATTAGAAATTACATAAACTGAGATTAAATTCCATTACCTTAGACTGAAGTAAAAAAAAAAAAACCTACAATAATTGATATTTTGCTATTGATACGGAATACTCAAAAATCTAATATCACCTAGAGACATCCATTATGTTCAAAATATGATTCAGTCAGGAATTGACCTCGGTTCTTTTTCCATTTCATAAATACCTGACACATACTATGATGAACCTAAGATCACACAAAGACAGGTGGATCGATTCAGACCTGATTTGCTAGAGCACGCTGAGAGAATCATCAAAGACGTCTCCTTGTTTAATGGTGACATGTATTTCAAAATCATGGACAACATTGATTGCTGCTCCATGTGATTTGCTTTATGTTCCAGAGGACGGAATAGAATCAGAGGGTAACAAAATGAATGTCTAAAATTATACAGGATGAAATATATGGATTTCAGTCACAACTGCAATCATCTTGGAAAAAACCAAGATAAAAAACTTATTCAGTAGCACAGATGGTGTCACAAACAATCTTATTTCTTTAAGAAATCTTACCTATATTGCCAGCGTCTGCGTTTTATTGTATGTTATTCCACAAGCAATTATTTCTGCAGTTGTTGCTAGCATTGATGCTTTCCTCAATCCAATTCATCTGATAATTTCTGGTGTTGGAAATGCAGCGCTGGCCATTTCAGGAAAGTGGAGCCAGAGCTTCAAAACCAGGTTATTTTGCGTCCTAACATGCCTCAAAGAGTGTATATGTTTGTTAATTGTCTTTTCCTCTCCCTGTTGATATACCTGCATCCAGTTTTTGAGTGGTTTTTTTAATCTAATTTTCTTATTTCTCTTTCTTATTCTCTTATTGGCTCCAGGAATGGCAACTTTTGGCGTTTCATCTGGACTTGCTGTCTATCTATGTCATTATCCTTAGCAGTCTTTGGTTGATATAGTAGTACTTTGCGTGTTCTATATTTTTCTTTCCCTTTGTTGCTGTTTCCAGCTCTTGCATTCTCCCCTGTTCAGTTTCCATCCTCTACCTGTAGTTCTTTTGTTTTTCTTTTCTTGTTAATAATATTTCGATCAGTATCACCCTCTATACACAGAGGTACTATAATATCTCAACTTTGTTGTTGTAAAAAATTGTATATTCACTATTGCTAAAAACAGAAAATGAAATATTGGAGGTAACTCTTGTGTGCTTCAAGCAGGGAGGGGTAAATATTCCAATCATGTTTGGCTGAAGCCATTATCAATCACAATCTGCCATCATTTTTGTCTACACAAAAATGTTTGTATTTCTAAATGGTAGTGTAGGACAGGAGACGTTAATCTAATAACAGTAGGAAAGGACAAAATTCTTTCCTTCTGAAGTCACCAAATGTCTCGAGGAGAATATCATTTGTTTCAGACAATATGAAAACAGCGTATGTGGTCTAATAAAAAAAAAAAATGCAAGTGAGCCAGAACTCTGAAATCCATAAGCTACTTTCTTCAACTAAAATATGCTGTACGCACTCCCTACATACCTTACCCTATGATATGTTGCATACCTAGATAATTTATAAAATCATCTACTACTCAGACAATAAAAATTGAATTGCTAGTAAAGATTCCGAAACATATAAATTATTTTACATCAAGAACTACCTTTAACAGTCAACAACTTTTTTTTTGCATTAACGTAAACGATAATCAGCTTGGTCAGTCTTGTTATCTCTCTACAGTGCAAATACTCTCTAGATCAAGTGATGTTGACCTGACCTGCATTCAGCACTCAAGCCCTATTTGGCCTCAGGTCACAATTAATAGTTCCGGTTCAGTACGAATGTAGTCCCAGTCTATTTTTAGATCATTTTTTCCTGTCTCCGTTTTGTGGTGATACAAGAGTTAGATTTAGGCATTCTTGGTAAGGATTTAAAGGCAATTGTTTATTCTTTAGAATATGAGCTTATGGTGTGGTTGTCTGTGTGTATTTCGGCGACAGCGCACAGTGAGTAATAAGGCCTTGGTGATGATCCGGAAGGGAAATCTGTGTTCCATTGTATGGTGTTTTGTTTACAATTCAGCCTCTCAAAAAAATGCAGATCAACCCCTGACAAGAACTTCACCGTAAAGTCATCTTTGAAGGTATTTTAGATTAACATATGATTTGTATTGATTTTCACACAGTGGAAAGTTCAGTACTGAGAAACAAATGTAGAGAATATATAGTAAAATTAATTGTGTTCTATGGCCATTTAGACCGTTAATAGTTGTTGACGTGAACTTGGGAATTCGACCTTTATTTATGAATGGAAAAGGTATTACGTTTCATGTACTCTTCTTATAATACGCCAGTCAAAGTATCTTAGAAGTAAAATTGTCATTAACCCAAATGTCTTAAATAAATCTATATAATAAAACTAATATGTGATACAGTTCTTGTAACAACAACTGAAAGGGAGTGAGTGAGAATCCTACCATCAGCCCCAGCAGGGTCAGCTACCGTAGTATGATCTTGGGTAAGGCACTTTAATTCAATGGTTTCGGTACTAACTAACCTATTTGTGTTGCAGTGCCATAAAGCATGAAATCAAACCAAACCAAGACATCAAAATTTCTTTAGGCCACACTAACAAATTTTCTATCTGCGTTGATGCCCTGTCAACTAGACTAGAATATCACAACAGTAGAGCCTATAAGTCCACATTCATAATAAACGGAGTCTGATATTCTGTAAAAATGGATGGCATTGATAGATTATCATATGTCCTATGCTTTTTCAACAAAATAAAAAAACAGTGTCTAATTTTTTATTATTTATTAACGTGCTATATCTATGATATAAATCAGTTATATTACCTTAAGGACTATCTACATTCATTGATTCATTAACAGATGGTTAATTCATTTTATTTAATTATAATTATTCTTAATAGATCACTTACTATAAACATTATCTTAAATAATTAAGAGTCCTCCAAAGCATTAATTTATTAACTTGCTTACTGGCAAACTTACTGATTATGTAATCGCATCTGCCAACACAAAACAATATGTTTACATTAGTAAACATCAAATCTATATGCATGTTGGTGAAACTCACCAATATATGACATCGCTAAAGTAACTCAGTACTTAATAGATCAAAATCCGTAAAAGCCAAAAGAAAATACTTTTGCAAGCATTTTAAAGTGAAGTGTTTGCCATTACATTTTACTGTCAGACATGAGTGAATCAAAGGTGTGCAATCTAGTTTGGGATTGGTCTTATTTGGCCTATTTATTAATCTAACTGGGAGCAACTGGTAGGCCGTACAAATTCATTTCAAAGTAAGAAAGTAGATAGTAACAGACTCTGATCAAAATGGGTTACATACATACATGCATACATACATACATACATACATACATATATACATACTTACATAGTTACCTGCACTTCAAAATGAAGTTAACTGTTGTCATCCACTAGTCTGAACTACTTTCAAAGCTTATTTATCTAGCTTCCTTTTCACTCTAGATTCTCCAATAGGGGTTGAATTCAAGCATGTAAATATGTGTGTAGTCAAAATTATGAGAATCAGATAAAACTCAACTAACTTCTCTAAAATATGTTTAGCGTCACCCCTGAAAAATAAATGGTTTGAAAAATTGCAACGAAAAAGAAATATTACTGTTGTAACTCCTATATTTACAGGTGGGTTTGAACAACTACTTAGAAATAACAAGTCATAAACTACAACCTTCACACTCCTATGTAAGGAAATGAAATGAATTCAATCTAAAGGAAGATTGTCCTGTGATTGGCTTATGCATGGTAGCAGATGACCTTTAAAACACTATTGATTCAACATTTATTGGTAAAATTCGTCAATAAAAAAATAATAACGAAAGCTAATTTATAGCAGGATTTCTAAGCCTTATTTATGGTGCAGATCTCTGGCAGTTGTATTATGCTTTACCTTTAGAAGGTCTGACAGTATCAGTCTATACCCGTTTGTGTTGGATAATGATTAGATGTCAAGTATGCATATTACAGACAGACATATACACCACTCCCATGATAACGCGCGCCCTGTTAACTCACAAACCCGTTTATAATGCAGGATCAGTCGTGGATCCCATTTTGTTTACCAGAAGAAAAAAAACCCCAATATCCCCATTTGTTGAACGTGAAGAAAATTTCGATCAAAACTGTTAAATGAAACCTTGATATATATATATATATATATATATATATATATATATATATATATATATATATGTGTGTGTGTGTGTGTGTGTGTGTGTGTGTGTGTGTGTGTGTATATATATATATGGCTTGTTTCATCATCAAAAATGGTGGTATGATGTGGAAATTTGAATCAGCATTATGCAATTATCAGCATTTAATAAGAAATCATATATTTGTTAAAAATTTCCAAACAACATTCATAGAACACCGGAAATAACAGTATTCAACGAAATTTCGATCAATGAAATAGTCACTAACGCCTGCTTGAAAAAGCACTGTAATAAATACCAATTAAATAGGTTTCTTTAATCAAGTGAAATTCATGTACTAGTTCTATCGTTTAACACGATTTAAGTGTAATCATCGTAGATGTAATGTGCCCTGTTGTATTGACACATGAAATATGCCAATCTACTGTAATAGATATGTCGGCGATCATTTCTAAGAGAACCTAATTAAGTGTTGATCTTGTTTGGATACCTAATTTGCAGAAGTATTTGTTTCATTGTTCTACTGAATTAAAAGCTGACCTCCTTTGTATTATCATGATAATTACGTCGTTTGTATCAACCAAAGAACACGAATAAATTAAATGTTAAAAGGCATGTGAATCCTACCTTCATAAGAACTATATCTAGCAGCCTCGGTCAAGTGTCAGGTCAACTCATTTCAACTGATCAATTTAACACTCTTATACATTTTTATGGAATAATGTAACATAATTAAACTACCTTAAATTAGCCTACTCATTCACAAATGTAATCAAAGATAGCAAGACAACCAAGTGAAATGAACACTTGATGAAAATAAAGATTTAATTTACAGATTGATCCATTATGCAGAAGCTTGACCTTTCAAAAATAAATGCAAAATGGTCTGAATAATTACAAGAAAAAAATTACTATTCTTGTGACCCCTATATTTATGAATGGGACTCCATGACTTCCTTCAAGAAAGTTGTCCTAGAAGTTTATTAAGTGAAATTCATGTACTAGTTCTATCGTTTAGCACGGTTTAAGTGTAATCATCATAGATGCAATGTGCCCTGTTGTACTGACACATGAAATATGTCAATCTACTGTAATAGATATGACAGCGATCATTTCTTTGAGAACATAATTAATTGCCGGTCTTGTTTGGATACCTGATGTGCAGAAGTACTTGTTGTATTGTTCTATTGAAAGATAAAGCTGAGCTCCTTTGTCTTATAATGGTAATTACGTCTTTTGTATCAGCTAAAGAGCACGGGATAAACGAAATGTTAAAAGGCATGCAAATCCACCATTAAAAAAATATATCTAGCAGCTTCGGTCATGTGTCAGGTCAACTCATTTCAACTGATCAATTTAACACTCTTATACATTTTTATGGAATAAATGTAACATAATTAAATTACCTTAAATTAGCCTACTCATTCACAAATGTGATCAAAGATAGCAAGACATCCAAGTGAAATGAACACTTGATGAAATATAAAGATCTGATTCACTGATTGGTCCATGATGTAAAAGCTAGTTTCAGCGTTTGTAAACATGTAATTCCTGAATTTACCCTCAGCGATTTCCTCGGGGATGAGAAGAAGCTTCACAACTGATTGCAATGAAATCACGGCATCAATACTTTACTAATAGAACAATAAAACAATTGACTTTTTATGTTGGTGACTGTTTCATGAAATAAATGTCCATAATTATTTTTCAATTAAGAAAAAGGAATCTTGTTAGATTGTGAATTTGAATCAATAACTAGTACAACTCACACACCGTACTTACGGTAGTAACGAATCACACTTTCATTCATGCCCTGACAGGAGTAGAAGTAAAAGTTAGATTGTAATATAAATCGGTTGTCTCATAGATTCTTTAAAGATATATAAACGAGATTTCCAAAACGATACATCATCGTTTTTCAGGAGGCAAAGGAATTGACTGGAAGTACTGAGATACGCCCAAGTAAAATGATGTCATCCAAACAACGAAGTTTGCAGACGACAAGCAGCTGAACCAAACTGCAGCAGAAATCATTTAAGGTATTTGAATGAAAATATTGCTTATTGTCTCTTTTTACATAGCCCACAAACCGTAGTTTGTTATCATACTTACAACCGATATAATTCAGTTGAAGTCAAATGCTCCTCATTTCGGTAATAACGAGTCTGCAAATTTTCAGTTTAATGCAAAGCAGCCTTACTGTCGGGGTCATCTCAAATAGTACATTCCGCTAATGAAGTACATATCTTCAGATATACAGATGTTTTCGGAGTTTTAAAAGATTCTACTGCCATCTTACATGATCAGTTTGTAACATTTGTATTCATATCCCCTCTTTTTCTCCAAATATTTTAATAAATGAAAATATGCTTCAAAGTTACAGTACAGTACCTCACACACTGACAAGACCCTGTTGTAAAATAGCAGCAATTAATAATAATAATAATAATAATTATTATTATTATTATTATTATTATTATTATTACAGTGTCATTATATAAAGTTTAGTTTTTACAGAAATATATTTGCATCTTTTTTAGGAATACAAAGAAGCAATGGCTTATCATGTGTAATTGTTTCAGATATTGCAGAAAGCAAAACTACAGAGAAGTCCGGGAATAAAAGGCGCAGACAAAGTGAAAAAAGTTCCTGAAAAGATTTCAAATATCCCCTGGACGACCGTCAAGGGCTGGAAAGTGTAGAAAAAAAATGGGTATCTCTTAAAAAGGCAGGTGAGAAGTATAATTTATCATTCAGTTATCTACAGAGACGCATTCAGTAGAAGAAGATACTGACAGCAGAAAAGGTCCAGCACGTGACTGCAAAAAACATGACGAAAAAGCTAGGGTAGAGTGGCTAGTAGAAATGGCCAAGAGAGGGACTGCATTGCAACCACGTGAATTTTCAGATACTGTCCAAAGAATTGTGAAAACTGAAAACAGGAAAAAACCATTTAAAGATGAGGCTAGGTTCTGACTGGTATTATTGTTTCATGACAACAAACACTGATATTGTTGGACCCAGAACTGAGATACCACTTGAAACTTGCAGGGCAAACTGAGCAAGGAAAGCCTTGATAAATGGTATAGGACCTTCTGAAATGTTTTAAAGACAAACGTGTTGTTAGAAAAACCAGAAGGAATTTGGAATCCAAATAAAACAGGATTCAATCTTGATAGTAAAGCAAGAAAAGACATAGGACCGTCTAAAGCTAGCTATTCTGCACCCATCCCACGTGTCTGGTAGCCATAGCAAGCAAAGGCTTACAGTGACGCTCTGTGGGAATGCTGCAGGCCCATTCTATGTGTACCCAAATCCACCTACCCGGGGCGTCAACTCATTGTCTGGTGGAATTCCAGGAGGTAACATTGTGTACGGCAAAAAGGAATGGATGAATAAATTCATCAGTATTTTTGGAATTTAAAAATCATTTTGATAAGAATGCAGGGAATGAAAGACCAGTCAATTTTCTAATTGGCAGTGTGAGCAGCCATGTGAACATGATAGTTTTTCAGAATGCCAAGCAAAAGAACTATAAAAGATTGTACCAAATGCCAAGCACTTGATGCAAGATTGGGACAAGTGCGTTTTTGGACCCCTAAAGGCCCAAATGGCATCAGATTGTGATAATAACTCAAGACAGAATCCTGGACTTTCTATTGACAAGTACAATTTTGCTGAAAAATTGACAGATGCATTTCATGAATTCTACAGACCTGCTATTGTTGTGAATAGCTTAAAGACATCTGGGATCCATCCTGTCGTCAGAACTGTTATTTCTGTCAATCACGTACAACTTGCACTATCATTCAGAGTAGTAGAGGAGCCCCAGGAAAAGGAAACCCATGCAATAACATTTGACACATCTAGTGAGCAGACGAGTCCTCAGAGTGAAGCTTTGAAGGTGCTTGAAAGTTTGCAACACCTGTAGGAGTCAAATACAAGCAACATTTGGAAGAGGGCCACAATGTATTAGGACATTCTCCAGGATATGATGCATACATGAAACTTACCGAAAAAGCAAATGTAAAATCATGGCTTACATTAGTGGCAGATGCTGTTTTACTTAAAGAGAAAGATAATGAAAGAGACAGGCCTATGCAATCACATGTGATTCAAGAAACTTTAACATATCCTCGTGCACAGGAAGAACAGAAGACAAAAAGAAAATTACTGGATGACTACATGATAGTTTAACATCTCTTGAATGCGTTAGATCTATTGCACTGAAAGAACTTGAGAAAGTCAAAACTTTTGCAGAAAGAGAGAAGAAGGCTAAATACAAGTATCAGTCATCACAGCAGATGTCTGTTAAGAGCAGGAGAAACACAAAGGAGAAAACAGATTGTGTAAAAGGAAAATATGGGCAGGCCAATTCTTCTCCACAGACTAGTGCATCATCTGATGGAATGTTGGATATTGATGATGAGAGAAGCATGGGTTGTAACATGACATTGAAAGAGGATTAGTCTCTACAGTTGCGAAATGTTCGGATGGAATGTGACAATGAACCAGTTCCATGTTTCGCATCATGGCCAGCCCCAAAAGAGATTGAAGGTGATTAAATGCTAGAGTAGGTGCAGACCACGAGTCATGGCCTACCTGCCTCGGACATCATGGCACTAGAAAGACCAACGAAAACGGTCAAAAACTGCTGGAGCTGTGCATCTACCATGACCTGTATGTTACAAACACCTTCTTCAAGTGAAAACTTCACAACACAAAGTTTCATGGAAACACCCCAGGTCTCATCGCTGGCACCAGCTCGACTTGGTCATCAACAGGCGCTCTGCCCTGAACAGCGTCCTCTCCACCAGAAGCAACCACAGTGCAGACTGCGACTCCTACCACGCCCTCGTGAGAAGCAGGGCACCTGCGGTCACATACGCTACACCGCTCCAAACCAAAAGGTCGCCCTCGCATCAACATTGCGCAGATGTCGATCCCCTCCAAGGTGGAGGAGTATGTGTCCGCCCTGGACCAGGCTCTCCAGGACCTTCCAGAGCACGATGCCACAGCCAAGTGGAACGCCATGAAGGATGCCATCTACAGCACAGCCATATACACGTTTGGCAAGAAGTAACGGCCCAGCCAGGACTGGTTCAACGCACACCTTTCAAGGATGGAACCAGTAATCGAGGACAAACGAAAAGCATTCATAGCTTACAAAAAATGCCCCAGTGAATGGACGCTTGCTACCCTCAAAAGTCCCCGAAGCACCACACAACGCATCGCTGGACAGTGCGCGAACGAATACTGGCAGCAACTGTGTGAAGGAATCCAGCGCAGTACCGAGTAGGGAAACATCCAAGGCATGTACAGTGGCATCAAGAAGGCCCTAGGCCCTACAGTGAAAGGGGCCGCCCCCTTGAAATCTCTGACGGGAAAGAAGATCACAGACCGCGAGCAACAGATGGCCAGATGGGTGGAGCACTACTCAGAACTGTACTCCAGACCACAGTGACTGTAACAATTACAGAGAGATCTCGCTCCTGAGCATTGCTGGCAAAGTGTACGCCCACATCCTCCTCAACAAGCTGCAGCTGCTGGCGAACCGTGTGTACCCGGAATTCCAGTGCAGCATCAGGGCAGGCAGGTCGACAACAAACATGATCTTCTCCCTCCGATAACTACAAGAGAAGAGCAGAGAGCAAGGTCAGCCACTCTACATGATGTTCATCGACCTCACCAAGGCCTTCGACCTGGTCAGCAGGAAGGGCCTATTTGAACTTCTCGGGAAGATCGGTTGCCCCCCAAAGTTCCGCAGCATGATAATCTTTTTCCAGGCCGATATGAAGGGAACAGTCCTGTATGATAGATCCTCCTCAGATTCCTTCCCCATCAACAGTGGCGTGAAGCAGGGCTGCATGCTAGTGCCGACCCTTTTCGGGATCTTCTTCTCCCTCCTCCTGGCCTTCACCTTCGACTCATCCACTGATGGTGTATATCTGCACACCAGGTCCAATGGGAGGCTGTTCAACCTGACACCACTGCGCTTGAAGACCAAAGAAAGGTCAGCGCTCATCAGGGTGATGCTCTTTGCTGACAACGCAGCTCTTGTGACCCACACCGAGGATGCCCTCCAGAGATTGGGAGACCATTTCGCTGATGCCTGCAAGCAGTTCGGGCTCACCATCAGCCTGAAAAACACAAACGTCAGCACACAAGATGTCACCACTGCCCCCTCCATCAAAATCGATGGTGTCACGCTGGAAGTAGTCAACAACATTACTTACCTGTGGTCAACCATCAGCAACACTCTCTCGCTTGATGTGGAGCTGGAGAGAAGGCTTGGAAAGGCAAACACCATCATGGCCCGACTAACGAAAAGGGTGTTGGAAGACAATGGGCTGACAGAGCACACCAAGATTCAAGTCTACCAGGCCTGTGATCTCAGCACCCTCCTATATGGAAGTGAGACCGGGAGCACCTGCATGAGGCAAGAGCATCATCTCATCTCCTTCCATATACGGAGTCTAAAACGCATCCTGAAAATTAGCTGGCAAGACCGTGTCCCACACAGCGAGATCCTGCAGCGTGCAAGTATCATCAGCATGTTCTCCCTGCTGAGCCAACACCGCCTTCGATGGCTGGGACACGTCCGACGCATGGAGGATGGGATGCTGCCAAAGGACATCCTATATGGACAGCTGACCACTGACACAAGAAGAATGAGCCGCCACTCACTCTGCTTCAAGGATGTGTGCAAGAGGGACATGAAGGCATGCAAAATTTCACCCGACAGCTGGGAAGTGCAGGCCGAGGACCGAGGCACCTGGAGACTGCCGGTGAGCAAGGAGTAGTATAGTGGGGTACCGTAGCGACAATGGGAATTAGCATTACAGACCCCCCCTGGGCCAGTATAGCGACAAGAAGTAGGTCAACACCCTGGGCCTGTATAGCGACAATGGAAAATGGAGTAGAGGGCCTAGAACACCCTGGGCCTGTATAGCGACAATGGAAATTTTGTAGAGCGGTGACTAGGAGACTGTGGGTTTGTAGAGCGATAAGCGACAGGTAGCATGACGTCACACTGGTAACAATGTAGCAAAAAGAGAAGTACTGTGACGTCAAGCTACCTGAGAGAGGGCTATAGACAAACACGAATCAAGAGCGTTCGTGTTTCTTTTTTTTAGTAGAGGAAGGGTTTTATATATATTCGTTTAGGGTGGAGATAAAATGAAAATTAAGATCTTTTCGAGGCATTGGAAGTGGCCCTGAAAAGGACCGTTGTTTGTTATGTGATGTTAACACCATTCTGTTAACATACAGGACATCGCATAGGTCTTCTTATCTTCCTCAAATTTCTCAAAGTTTGTCTTAAACTGTGTCTCACTTCTGGTCCGTAGATGAGAGTCCGCTTAAGACAGCCTTGTCTTTCCACATAACATCTTCTTTTCCAAAGAGTGGCCCCGGTGATCCGGATGACAGTCCATTTTGTTTTCACATACATGGGTAAGTCTGTACGGAACAGCATTGAGGATACCAAAGTAGAGGATTCTACGTCGATCAACATCTTCTCTGTGACGAGAACAGGTGAAGGGAATGAAGTGAACCGCGTTTATTTATAGTGGAAGACCGGATCGAAACGGATTGAAAGGGTTCACCAATCCCAACACGCGTTACAAAATTCAGTCACTTCGCGGAGTCTGTCTTCCAATCCGAAGAGAGCTACCTGTGACGTCACATTTCCTATATAGGCACACTAGCGTCTGTGCGCAGTGAATCGATGCGGTAGTGTTTTGTGAAACATGACGGAACCTAAGAAGACAATGAATTGGGGTGCACCGGCTGTGGAGACGAGAAGTAATGGTACAGCAGCAGCTACCAAAGTGAACACAGTGCTACTTCCCGAAGAGGTTGATTTCAACTGGGATTTAGTAGATTTTTTATCTTCTTCCCAAGAATTTGTTCCGGTACCAGTACCTTCGCCACTTTCTCCTTCATTACCACGTGTCGACGATTTTAAACAAAGACAGAGAGAAGAATTGGAGAAATTTTTACAGCAGCAGAAAGAAGCAGAGCAAGCATTTCTTCTTGAACAGAAACAGCGAGAAGAAGAAGAAGAGGCAAGAAGGAAACAACAGGAAGAAGAAGAAGCAGTAGAGAAGAAACAAAGTCTAGGAGAGAAGGAGAACAGCGAAAGTCAAACGGTCACGGTACTCTTGGACATTTTGGCCGAGTTAAGAAGTCTGAAACAAATGTATCAGACTTCTTTATTACGACCCAAGAGAAAAAGACCTTCCCGAGCCAAACAACCTAACCCTGTGACTACACCAGAGATACCACCCCTAGTGATATCTACTAGATCATTGACAGGAGCAAGTCCACAAGTAGGCCTTGGCCGTGGCAAAGGCTTAAGACAGTTAAAGCGAATTGATTCTCGTTCCTGAGTTTGTTCTAAGGAAAAAAACAAACACTCAACAGTCCTTTTCAGGGCTACCCAATACTCTCGAAAAGAGTGACTATTCATTTTGCCAAAATCAATTAAAACTCAAAATCCCTTCTTTAACCCTATGATGTACGTGTTGTGAGTGTATGAGTGTAGGTCCTTATTATTTCTAAATAATGAAAACCAAGAGACACTTACGTTTTTTCAGTTTGGTCTATTCTGTTACAAATTTTTTACAATTCAATATCACAACATAACACAACACAACACTTTTAAAAAAGTTCATAGATTTCTTCTGTCTCTTTTTTCTTTCACTCTCTCTGTTTTTTCAATTTCTTCACTTTTACACTTTTTTCCTCTTCTTCCTCTTCTTCTTCCTCACATTTTTCTCGTCTTCTTTTCTTTTCTGTCTTCTCTTTCTGAACGTGTCGGGGTTCTTCTTTTGTCGAGGTCACCTCTGTTTCTTCTTCCTCCTTCTCCTGCTCCTGTTGTTTCTTAGGGCACTCTGAAGACCAATGTCCTTTCTCTTGACAATGATAACAGGTATCTTGACTTTTGTTTCTTTTGACACTGGCCTTGCTTCTTTGACGGTCTGGACATTCTGTAGCCCAATGCCCTTTCTTTTGACAGATATAGCAAGTATCTTGACTTTTATCTCGAAAGGAAGGAGAGTAGTCCGTTGGCTTGTCTGAAGAAAACTTTCTTATCACACCTCGCAATGCTCTAATCAGAAGTTCGATCTGTGTGGGTTCTTCCATTGTGCTGGTCGGCTTGAGAGCGAAATGAATACTGAGAGGGGAGTCACTAGCCCTTTATATATGCCCTGGTCTGACATAGATATATAGGGGTTCATGGTGTTTCACAGGTAGTCATTTGACTTTTTGCCGTCAAGATGAAACGATCGCATCATTTCGAAAAGAAAGAAGAAGAAGAAAGTAAGAGGCAGAAACGTGATTTATCGCCTCGCACAGTAGCTGAAGTCTTGGCACAAATTCATGCCAGCGATTTTGAAGATGAGATGAGTGAACCAGAATCGAAGCCTAAAGAGTCTACACCAAATCAAAGTCCATTACCATTCGTAAACCCTGAAAAGTACTACCACATTCGGGAGACGGACAAACGCTCTTCCAGAAAATTTAGAACCACAGCCTACACGTACGCAGTGAAATTTAAAGATTTCAAGTCTGACGTACCCTTGGAGAAAGCAGAAGGGTTCATCACCGATGTGTGGGATTCTTTGTTAACCACACTAAAACGGCAATGTCGAGCCAAAGAAGACGATCGCTTGAGACTTTCTATTCATCACGACAATTTGAAGTCTCCCGTTTGGATCGAGTTTAGCAGTCCATCAGAATTGACACCTTCCAAAATCATGGACAAGATTCAACACGTACAACAATCTAACGACAAATTTCACATCACGGACGGAAAAGCGACACTGTACATGACCCACGTGTCTCTTCCCCAAGGGACAGGTAAAAAAAAGTTGATGTTGGTAGACAACTTGCGTAACCTCAAGCGTAGTCTCGTCCAAATTAACAATCCAAAAGACAAGATGTGCTTAGCCCGTGCCATCGTGGTGGGACAAACGTATGCTGACAAGAACGATACGGTAGAATGGAAAAGAGCCTGGAAAACTATTCAACGATCGGACCGAGCCAAACAACAAAGAGAAGCAGAACTCCTGTTACAGCAAGCGGGGTTAGCTAAAGACACACCCTGCGGCATTCCTGAAATGCAAAAGTTGCAAGACGTCTTGGCTCCACGTTACACCTTGAAAGTTCACCCTCAAGAAGTGCGCGGACCTCTGTTGTTTCGAGGTCAAGATTTTAAAGACGGAAAATACATTCACGTCTATCATCACGATGAACATTTTGATGCCATTACCAGTATCACTGCATTCCTGTCATACAGTTATTACTGTGAGAAATGTGACTATGGCTATAACAATCGAGAGCAACACAAGCATTGTGGATCGAAATGCTCAGGATGTTTAGCTTCTACACCCTGTCTGGACGAAGGACAAGAACGAGTGCATTGCTCTGTTTGTCAGCGCACGTTTGTCAGTCCTGCCTGTTACCAACAACACCTAAAGACGCAAGGTTCACAGCAGAAATGTGCTTGTCAGCTCTTGAGATTGTGCCCTACTTGTGGACAAGGCATACGTACCAACAATGCCAAGGCGCACGTCTGTTCAGGAAAGAAGCGATGTCACATTTGTCGCCAAACCGTGGACTTGGAACACCAATGCTACATTCAAAAATACCATTCCAAACATGAAGAAGAAGAAGAGAATGACCAGAAGAAGAAAGGGAATTTCATCTTTTCGATTTCGAATGCATGCAAGAGACTGGCATTCACATTCCTAATTTCTGCGTGGCTCACCGAGCGTGCGAGAAGTGCATCCAAGAGCCTATCTTGACTCATTGCCCTTACTGCAGCAAGATTCCTGGAGGACGTGAAAAAATCTTTCGGGGATCGAACACACTGGCCGATTTTGCCCAATGGATCTTAAACCCTATCGACGAGACGTGGAGCCAAGAAGATATCGAACGTTACGGAGATTGTCATCGCCATGCCACGGTGATGGCTCACAATTTCTCGGGATACGATGGACAATTTCTGTTGAGATACTATACGGAACAAAGTACCGAACGTCCGAAAGTCACTTTGAACGGAGCCAAAATCATTTCCATGCAAGTGGGACAAGTACAGTTTAAAGATTCAATGAGTTACTTGGCTATGCCTTTGAGCCGCATGCCTAAAACGTTTGGCATGACAGAAATGGCCAAAGGCTATTTTCCACACTTTTTCAATACCGAAGCCAATCAACACGCCGTTCTACCCCATTTGCCTGAGGCTCACTACTACGACCCCGACAACATGCGTACCGAACAACGAGAAGCTTTCTACGCATGGTACCAGACTCACGCTTCGGACCCTTTTGACTTTCAAGAAGAAATGTTAAAATATTGTCGTTCCGACGTAGACATTTTACGTCGCTGCTGTGGAAAATTTCGAGAACTGTTCATGGAACACGGAGGGATCGATCCTTTGAAAGAAGCTTGTACCATTGCCAAAGCGTGTTCCTTAGTGTATCGTCAACGATTCATGCCCGAAAACACCCTAGCTGTCATCAGTCCTCAAACGACCAATTTTGTCAAACGTCAATACTCGGTCAAAGCCCTACGTTGGTTACATTACTTGTGTGAGAAGGAAGACAAATGGATCCAACATGCTCGCAACGGAGGAGGCGAAAAGACCATCGGAAGGTATTCGGTAGACGGCTGGGACTTAGAAAACCCCAAGATTGTGTACGAGTTTAACGGGTGCTTATTTCACGGATGTCCCATCTGCTACCCTCAACGTGACACTAAAAACCAGTTTTTACAACAGACCATGGAAGACTTGTACCAGGCCACTTGTCAGCGACGCTTGAAGTTAGAAGAGCAAGGATACCAAGTAGTGGAAATGTGGGAACACGAGTACGATCAGCGATTGAAAACCGATCCCGAGTTTAAGCGCATCGTGGAAAGTTACAAGCTGGTGGACCCTCTGAACCCGCGGGACAGTTTGTACGGAGGACGGACGAATGCCACCTGTTTGCTGTACCAAGTCGACGAGGAGAAAGGAGAAGAAATCAAATACTTGGACGTGTGTTCTCTGTATCCGTACGTGTGCAAATATTGTCACTTTTCCGCAGGGCACCCACAATTGCTGACGGAACACATCGACGTGGACAATATTCGACAATACGAAGGATTGATCAAGTGTAAAGTCTTGCCTCCCACGAACTTGTACCATCCCGTTTTACCACATCATTGCCAAGGAAAACTGATGTTTCCCTTGTGTCGTACTTGTGCTGAAACGTGCAGCCAAGACCACCCTTGTCAGCACACTCAGGAAGAACGAGCCTTGACGGGAACGTGGGTCAGCGTGGAATTGTTTAAAGCTCTGGACTTGGGATACCAACTGTTAGAAGTGTACAAAATTTACCACTTTCCCAAGACAGAAAAATACCACAAGGGCGACGATTCTCAAAAAGGCATTTTTGCAGACTACGTGAATGCCTTTTTGAAACTGAAACAAGAAGCTAGCGGATATCCTTCCTGGTATCACACTCCCGACGACCAAACAAAGTTCAAAGAGAAATACTGGAAGCAGGAAGGCATCACTTTAGGCCACATCGAGAAAAACGAAGGAAGGCGATCGTTTGCCAAAGTGATGTTGAATTGTTTGTGGGGTAAAATGGCACAACGACCGTGTTTACCCAAGACGGAGTATTTGACAGAACCTTTCCGATACTTGCAGATGATTCACGACAAAACCAAATACATAAAACACGTGGACGTCGTTCGTGAGGACTTGCTCTTAATCAATTACGAAGAAGAACTGGACTTTGTAGAAGCCGACGAATTTGGAAATGTCATCATTGCGGCCTACGTGACAGCCCATGCTCGCTTAAAACTGTACGAAGCTTTAGAACTATTAGGAGATCGTGTGCTGTATTTTGACACGGACAGTTGCATCTACGTTGATCGCCTGGGTCAACCTCACCCTGTCATCGAAGGAGACCGTTTAGGAGCCTGGACGGACGAGCATCCCGACCACAAGATTCTCAGTTTTGCAAGTGGCGGTCCCAAAAATTACGGCTACGAATACCGGAACAATCAGGGAGATGTGCACACGGAGTGTAAAGTGAAAGGATTGACTCTTAATTATCGCACCAGTCGAGTAGTGAACTTTAGCATATTGAAAGAAGCCTTGCAGTCTGGACAGGATCGAAACTTTAAAGTGACCACCCACGAACCGCACAAGATTGTACGTTTACCCACACACCAAATCGTCAGTCGCCCCTTGGAAAAGGTTTATCAAATCGTGTACCAGAAGCGAGTTCGGCTTCCCAACCACCTCACTTTACCGTACGGTCATGCCGATATTGGTCAGCATATAAAAAGGGACAACGTTCAAGGTCGATAGTTCATTGTGACTACCATTGCTAAGCGAGAAAGATGAATCCATTCACACGGCAAGTATCCAGTAAGAGTAAACTCAAGTACGATGCTGTGCCTTGCGATGATAGGGATGCCGTACGCTATGACCTTAGTGATTCAGTACCACATCATCATGGGAACTTTGCTATAACTACTACTTCTACTACCATGCCTACCATGGAAAGTGATGCTGTACGTGTCAAACCTGACGGATGTGAAAGCGATGCCGCTTGTTATCGCACACCTTTTCACTTAACTGGTTTTCATGGTGGATGGCCACCTCC
>JAECUM010041263.1:0-19134 GCA_016617855.1 Megalonaias nervosa
ACCCATTTGAGATTCTTTTTATCACATAGTTTTTATTTCAGTGGAAATTAATTAGATAGAAAGAAGAACGAATAATTTCGTTCATTCTGACCGACGGTGAACCTTTCATTTGTTGTGCATAAAATATAGTCCCAAACAAAGTTGAACTAGTAAAAGTAGATTGTACTTTTTTTTACAAACTATTAATCAAAGAAAAAGCTTCCATCCGAAGAAACAGAACATTTTATAACGACAAAATCATTTTTCAAAACAGAATGATCAATGCGATGTGATGCCACATTGTTTGATACGGTACACAGTAGGCCTAGAGTACATGTTTACCCTAAAATGTCACTTTCAGAACTGAACATTACATTGTTGCGATTTTCACGTGAAATAGGATTACTGGATGCAAAAATTCCCACACTTACTGCAATGCATTTGTGACCGGATATTTGCAGTATTTTATTTGGAACAATAGACTGTACAGAAGACGTACACAAATTTCTTTTTGAGTCAGATTTGTATCCCGTATATGCTGCGTAAAGGTGCTGTGGTTGGATAAAGTTCTGTCAGTTAGGAGACCCATTTATGTCCAGATTCTTCTGTGAACAGAGGTGAGTTTATTTACTTCTGTAAGTTAACATTTAAACCACGCTTGCATATACGGTGGATTCCATATCTATGTTACAGATATACCGCCCCCTCCCCCACCCCGCCATCAAATAAGCAATACCCTTAGTTTTACTTATTGTTGTTCTTGTCTTATAGTTTTATGCCATTTTTCTTATGATGATATTGTTATACATGACATAACAAATCCTTGTGGGGGTAACGTATCCATATTCAGACAGCCGAGATAATTTTTCCTCAATTTCCTTTCGCGAGTCGAGTTAAAAAAAGGCGGCCAAAAATGTTCATTCAAAACAAAACATTCCAGAAGGCGGAGTTAAAAACGTTTTCCCACGATCCCAGCCAATCAGCAAAGACGATACTGCACAATAATTACATGGGCTTATTTGGACCAATCAGAATCGCATAAAGTGATATTTTAACGTGTTGTAATATTAAAAATATGAAACTGCACATACTATAGGAAAACCATACCTACTATGTGATAAATAGACATATATATATATATATATATATATATATATATATATATATATATATATATATATATATATATATATATATAAGTATATATATACACATCCCATTAAAACCGTTATAATCATTTTAATTATTTCATAATTATAATGGAGAGCGACGACATTGTAATGGAGAATATCGTACAAATATTCCAGCATAGCGCTTATAAATACAAGGAATGATGTATACAGAGGATCTCAAACGGATAATGATTTAATATTGAATTTATGAAACGAGCTGAATAATGCCCAGCTTTTGCGAGCCTTGGCAAGTAAACGCTGGACATTATTCAACGAGTTTCATTAATTTGATATTAAACCATTACCCATTTGAGATTCTTGTTATCACATAGTGTTTATTTCAGTGGAAATTATTTAGATGGACAGAAGAACGAATAATTTCGTTCATTCTGACAGACGTTACACATTTCATTTGTTGTGCGTAAAAAATAGTCCCAACTAACCATTGATGTTTAAAATTAGCTTATACTTTTCTTACAAACTATAAATCCAAGAGCAAACGTCCTTCTGAATAAACAGAACATTTTACACAGTCAAAATTATTTTTCAACACAGAACGTCCAATGTGTCTGATGTCGCATTGTTTGATGCACTACTCGTACAGATGACGATCCATCTTTACATAACCTTAAAGTGTCACTTTCACAACTAAGCATTACATAGATATTTCGATATTCATGTGAAAGAAGGTTTAGTGGTTGCAGAAATTCCCATACTTACTGTAATGTATGTGTGACCGGATATTTGCAATATCTGATTTGGAACAGTTGACTACAGAATATGCAAACAAATTTTATTATGACTCGGATGCATCACGTATTTACCGCGTAAGTATGCAGTGGTTGGACAAACTTCTGTCAGTTTGGAGACCGGATTATGTCTACATTCTTCAGTGAATAGAGGTGAGTTTATTTACTTCTGTAAGTTAATATTTAAACCACTCTTGTACATAAGGTGGATTTCATGCTACAGATATACCGCCTCCCTCAACCCTACCCCACACAAGCAATACTCATAGTTTTACTTGTTGTTGTTGTTGTTGTTTTTGTCTTGTGGTTTTAGTCATTTTTCATGTTATTATATGTTATACATGACATAAGAAAACCCTGTGGGATAAATTAGCCATATCGAAGCAGACGAGGCCATTTTTCCATAATTCCTTTTCGCGAGTCGATTCGAAAAATTGCGGCCAAAAATGTTCACTGAAAGCAAATATTTCCAGAAGGCGGGGTTAAAATAGCTTTCCCACGATCTCAGCCAGTCAATAAAGAAAATACTGCGCAATGATTTCATGGGTTTATTTGGACCAGTCAGAATCACATAAAGTGATATTTTAACGTGTGGAAATATCAAAAATATGAAAATGCACATACTATAGGAAAGCTATAACTACTATGTGATTAGTTGCCTTTACATACTGTTACGTCCTACAAGTAAGAAGTTTTAAACGAGATCTCTCCAATGAATGAGCTTTAAATAGGACGTACAGTGTAAGAATTCTTGTACGATTTTGTTCATTTTAAATTCATTTTTGATGTGAAGAAAACAATTTTGACAATTTATTATCACATAGTTGGTTCGCTTTTTCCTATAGTATGTGCGTTTTCATATTTTTGATATGACAACGTTTTAACATACCACTTTATGTGATTCTGATTGGTCCAAATAAGAGCTTGAGTTTCATGCTAAATAAACCGCTAATGCAGGACGTGGAATTTCACAATATGAATAGAGCTTGATTTTCATGCTGTAGTCATCGCGAATACAAAGCCTAGATTCTCACAATATAAATAGAGCTTTGCAATGTATTTAGCATGAAAATCACACTCTATTTATATTCTAAAATTCCAGGCCATGTATTCGCGATGAATGTAGCAGGAAAATGAAGCTCTGTTTATATTGAGAAATTCCAGGTCGTGTATTAGCGATTTGTCTAGCATGAAAATCAAGCTCTATTTATATTCTAAAATTTCAGGGCTTGTATTCGCGATGAATGTAGCAAGAAAATGAAGCTCTATTTATATTGTGAAATTCCAGGTCGTGTATGAGCGATTTATCTAGCACGAATATCAAGCTCTATTTATATTGTGAAATTCCAGGCCCTGTATTTGCAGACGTATTTAGCATGAAAATGAAGCTCTGTTCAAATTGCGTAATTCCGGGCCCTGTATTCAAGATGAATGGAGCATGAAAATCAAAACTCTATTCGCGTTGCATATGGCATGAAAATCAAGCTCTATTTATATTGTGAAATTCCAGGCCCTGTATTCATGATGAATGTAGAAGGAAAATCAAGCTCTATTCATATTGTGAAATTCCAGGTCATGCATTAGCGATGAATGTAACAGAAAAATCAAATTCTATCCATAATATGAAAATCCAGGTATTGTATTCGCGATGAATGTAGCAGGAAAATCAAGTTCTATTCATATTGTGAAATTCCGTGTCCTGTATTGGCGATTTGTTTAGCATGAAATTTAAACTCTAGCTCAAATCCTCCAAATCTGATATTGCATTGGAGTAAATCTAGGTCAGTCAAATTTATCAATCAAGAAGGATTCAATTAAGAAAATCCTGAAAATTATATGATTCTAATTTTATTCGTATGGAAGGAAACATAACTCTTATTTTCATATGTTCAATGAATAAATAGACTAACATATTGCAAATGTATACAAACATTTTATTCAGATCCATTGAGCAGTTTTAAACATATGGCCAGTTAATGACATTCGCTTTAGCAGATTATGTCACGCGCGGCACCATGACGGACATAGTTGTGACATCACTAACTAGCGTCCAGTCTATTATACATCGATCAATCAATTCGCTTTTGCCGAAAAGTTCCTTTTGAACTAATAAAACGTGACACAGATCAACATTGTTAAACACTGAAACTATGTAAAAAAAAAATAAAACGTCAATATGATTTTAGGTCAAGGAGGTACACGAGGAACCAGTTTATTTAGGCTGTTAAACTTGTACAACCTACTTCAGGTTAAAGAGATTCACCAGAACCAGTTTATTTCGGTTGTCATTTTTGTGTAACCTTTTCCATGCTAAGGCGATCCATAGGAACCGGTTCATTGAGCTGTCATTTTTGTGTAACCTATTCCATGCTAAGGCGATCCACAGGAACCGGTTCATTGGGCTGTCAGTTTTGTGTAACCTATTCCATACTAAGGCGATCCATAGGAACCGGTTCATTGGGCTGTCAGTTTTGTGTAACCTATTCCATGCTAAGGCGATCCACAGGAACCGGTTCATTGGGCTGTCAGTTTTGTGCAGCCTACTACTAGAAACTGCATTTTTTTGTAAGATCGCTGTTAATGGTTGGTTACCGAAATTAAACATTTCTTTAAGATACTCTGTTACGATAGTAAGAAGTGTGCTTTTTCGTATGAAATCAAATAATATCCAAATTAATCAAAATTTAACAAATATCACAACAATATCCAGTCACGTTCAACCGACTGTCATCCTGTGGCATAACCTCAATGTACGAAACAACGTCACTTGAAATTAATGATTGCACATGTAAAAGAGCTTTCAAATAAATAAGTAAAATATTAACACAAAAAGTTCAAAATTATTGATTCATTCTTTTATTATAATTTACTTCTGAAATCCAGGATGTGAAAATAGCTACTCAGAGCTAGCAATCTTATAAGAGATGGACATCAAAAGTTATCCCTAGCTGTGTACTCTCAAACACAAATCAACACCATTATTTAGATATAAAAATAAAAAAACTTACTGGCTTCTTTAAATTTACGCTAGGATATTAAAACTTTCTCTTTTCATAAAAGGGACTACCATTGAGGAAAATCCGGAGAATGGTTTTCCTTCACAGTCTGAACCGTGTATAAAACTGAGAAGCTCTGCAGGGGAAACAACGGTATAGCTATACTAATTGAGTTCGTATTTACATTTCCTTCATATTTCTACAACCAGTGCATTACCTTAAGTCCCAATGGATGGCGACTACCGTGCTTATGTTAGGAAAAGGTCTGGACACAACATGACAAACAACCAAAACTGGACACAACAAACAACCAAAATAGTTTATGTTAAATTTTCTGAAAATAGTTGCATTTTTTTGTAATCGCAGTCTAGTGCAAGTGACCTTTCAGGAACCGACGAATCAAACCTTTTGTATTGTGACACTATGCGAAAGCCCATATATTGAACTCTATAAAACAGTGTCTTTTATGTTTAGGCTTTAATTCCGCTTCATGTTGAATAAAAGAAAACTCCTTCGCTTGTTATTGATCTCCAAGAAAAATCAGACAAAAGAGATTAGTGATATTCTTAGGGACTTCAATAATGACATAACATCGTATTGGCTCAATTGATATAATAACTTCCTGAAGACATAACAAAAGCTGTACCTATTAAATACATTTACTTTTTCTTTATAGTAAGCAACACTGAAGCATAAATGCAACGATTTCTCTGAATGGCTGCAGAATACAACGTATCTCATAGAAAAGCGGTAAAAATATCGTATCGTACTGTAACGACGGTGACTGTTCCAAACACAAAGATTCTCTTCTCATACTCAGAAAAATAATTAAGTTTCCTCAATATAATTTAGCTCCATAGAACTCATTTCCACAAATAAGTAATGATTTCATCTCCAGACACCAATTTTTTGGGTCAATTTTGGGATATTTTAATAATTATTACAAACGAAACAAATTGTGTCAAAATTTCCACCGAGAGTTTTGCTTTGCAAAACGTTTAAAAGTGAATGTTTCGTTAAAGCTCGCGCACACATAAGGAATTATGAAAAGTTGTGAAAAGCATGGGTCATATCCGGAATACATCAATGCATATATACCATAGTCCTTAACATTGACATGTACAGTTTTGGAATGGAAATGAGTGTCATAAACTCGTTTGTATGTTGATGCCCAGTGGTCTGAAAATATCTGAAATGTTGAGAATACGGAATTGTAGAATCTGATGTCTTCAGAGCTAATTAAGGTGTACATCCCTTACAAATGACCAGGCCAAGTAGCCCCAATTTATAACTTATCCTAGCTTTATGTGTCATCTTGAACAAAAAAATTAAACGTTTATTTAAACAAACTAAATGAGAAATGTTTCAGTTGATAAATTTTGCAAAGTCAGACGAAGCGTTAATCCATATATGATACCAGAGCCTGCTCCTTATTCAGATGAAATAAGAATAAATGAAACATTCGCTTGTGTCCTATTGACACTACAACAGTAGCCATCACATTCAAAAGCTATATTTGTCAGTATTCTATATTTCAAGTGTGCACAAAGTCACTTTTTATATTAAATATTCCTTACGGACATAAAATAATTTCCTATTTATTTTATTAGGGTGCTTGATTATTAAAGCAATTGGTTTAGTACAGATTTACTCCAGTACGTTTTTCAAGCTGTCCAATAAGGTTAAGAAGTCGAGAAAATATCCTTAACGAAAGTGTTATTTTACATTTGAAATAATCAGTATGCCGCAAGCAGTTTGCTTTTCTTTAAAGCTTGAGTCTGTCAAAGTTTTCTGACATTGATCTTCAGCTTGATTTAAATGTTTCAACGTTTGGTGAATACGAGGGCCGATACGGCATATGGAGTAAGTAAACAAGATTTTTTTTTAAAAATCAGTCCGCCTCATGATAACCATTACATGTGGGATCGATGGCTATAGATCCTAGAACCTAACCGCCTAAGTATACAATTATCTGTGACAGTTTCTGACTATATTCGCCTTAAGTCTAAGCAAATGTATGTTGCAGGTTAAGCTTGTGACCGTTGATATGCAAGTCTACCATTTCCCAGACTTTCAGTATAAAATATTCACATTTACTAATGGTTTGTGGGTATATGTACAGACTTTGACGATAAAATGATTGATCAGAAAATAAGTTAATACAAAAATGATTGTCCATCAGCGAAGGAAGGTGACCAACAGTTTGGTAAACTCAGTTATGATACTGTATGGTACAAAGTGATATATGGAGAGTATGTTGCGTGTGTACTAGCTTTTTTTACTATTCGCTTTTAGCGAATATCTGTATCACTAACCTACTTTCATTGTGGATTCAACTACCATGTAAGTACCAATGACATCTATTTAGGCTTCTAGCATTTATTAGAAACGTCATAA
The DNA here is from genome assembly GCA_016617855.1 of Megalonaias nervosa. NCBI lineage: Eukaryota > Metazoa > Mollusca > Bivalvia > Unionida > Unionidae > Megalonaias > Megalonaias nervosa. The sequence continues at coordinate 7,294 of JAECUM010041263.1, forward strand.
TAAAAAAATAAAAAACGCAATCTGGCAATATTTGTTTCAGTTGGAGAAAGCCTATAGCACCGCATGAAAGTGCGGTATAATATGAAATTTTCAATCCAGGCCTAAGTACCCATTCCCCCAATCCTTATTTCCAGGTGTTTGAAGGATAGAAGCATAGTTAGGTAGTATCACCTTTTTTCTGAAATGTATTCTCATGATATGGGTTTATGTTGGTCTTTATATTGGCAGTCACCATATCCAACATTAAAACTTAGCAACATAATCAAATTTCCTCATCTTGTAGGCTCTCTTATTCTGTTGTTTTTTTTGGGGGGGGGAGGGGGCGGCCAAATTAGACGAACGAAACTAGCGCTTCTATGCGGGCAGTTTGTCTGTAATAGACCTAATCTCGCATATGTTATAGCCTTTGGTCCCAAATACCAAACCTTTACGGTCCTAAACCAAATGAGCAAATTCCATTCTTGTAAATACTGCAAATTCTTATTCCTACATCACTAAATCAATATACTTAATTTTTGCCATTTCAAAATATATTAAAACTTTTCTCATTCTGCAAAAGTAAATTGTATGAAATCAGGGCCTCCTGTCGCTGCATATAGACGGTTCAAAAGATGGATACAATGTTGGTCCTGCCGTTGCAACATCCACGGCACCATTTGGAGCCGGTAACAAAATATCTCCTCCATTTTTGCCGCAGACATTATAACAATAATAAAATGTTTGAACTACATTGAAACCTCTTCAAACAAACATACTGTTCGTCATGTTGTCGAATTCCTTTTCCACTTACTGAAAGCCTTATAAAAACCTTAAATTTTACATCTGGTTAATATCCAAGGTTTTACATGACTTTTGTGTTAAGAGTAATGGAAGGGTAAATAAAGCATATAACGGTACCCTGAAGTCACCCGCTTCCGAATGAAAGATTCTATATGCTGACTTCAAATGCTATATAACTCTGTTTTATATATTTGGCAACACATATGAAATAAAATTTTCATCAGCAACTTCGAATCATCAAACACATCATGGGACTGGGCATCCGTCACATCTAACAAATTGAAAAGATGAGTTAGTATTGTTCCGATCGCATATAGGAACAGATACCTAACTGATGCATACCCCGTGAAGGGTGAAACTCGACCAGAGAGCCATTAGAACACACTCTTTTCAAGTGTATCTACCAACAACTTCTGCCAGAGAGGTTTTCTGAAAATAGTTACGGAACTTTATGATGAACCGACGAAGAAATATTGGACATTGTGAGGGAACGCAGCTTAAATAGCAAATGTTGAGGCTATGTTTTTGGATTTTACATAATTTAGCTTTATTTTTTATTTTATATACCTTTCTCAGAATTTAAAATTCTTTACCTTTTATATTATTTCTTGCAATACCTCCTGCTTATATTTACTTAAGAGTTTAATGTTGCTTTTTTCTGAGTTTATCATGTATAAACTGTCAGTTGCCGCTTCACACAACAAATAACGCCCGAAGGGCGTTCTGTAAGCTGTGTGAGTAGGCAACTCGCAGCTTATACCACGATAAACTCAGAAAAAAACAACGTTAAACTCTTATAATTGCAATTATTTATAATTTTATTAATTTTTTTATTGCTATATTTTTGGTTTTTTAAAAGATATGTCCTATCAGTTTTAGAGCCTGTTTAAGCGTATGAATTCTTGCTTAGGCGTCTGCTACGTAGCTAATTATAGAACAGGGGATTCTCCATCTGCAACGTAATAGCTACGTCAATATCAAACAAAACTTCTACCAATGTTAGGCGATCTAAGGTTTGAAGATTCCACAATATGGTCTTAATCTTTTATCTAAATTGGAATATGAGATCTGAGTAGAAGTTCAATATTCAAAGCAAAAGATGTGTTATTTTGTTTGACCTACAAATGACTCATGAGTTCATTGTGACTTGGCCGAATCGCTATTGTCCAGACATGTAAGTAACCAATTTTCGCGTCTTTAAATCAATTTTCGTGTTGATTAACAGTTTAGCGACCTACAGGGGATACTTACAAATGAAATTAAGACTATCGGTAAATGGTTATAGTGATAGGGATCCAATACTCAAACAGTGCAAGACGTCGACACCGATAGTTATGATGGAAGTGTAGCGGGTCTCCTATCCACCCCACATCGTAACTATCAAGGTTGGCGTTTTACATTGTAGGACTGTGAATCCAATTATTATAATGTTAGTCGTTGAACCCCTCCTCCAAATCCTTATATCAATTTACATATAGTTTTAAATTCATTTGTAACGAGCTGCAGTAAAAGTGTTGTAGCCCTGATGTTCTTGGCAGATTTTGAGTTTCCCAGCTTTTTTTCAAATCTAGTCAAAGAAAGAATTATTTATATTTTTTTAAAAAAACACCCATGATGTGTTATTTGATTCTGTTAAATCAATGTATTAAATTTTCTAAATAAAATATAAACCCACCGTTTTTATTTCTATTAAAGGCATGAAGTATGTATGCCTTCCAGTTCAGTGTTAGCGTCAGTTACTTTGCAAGTGACTCTATTTATAGAAGTTAGTATAAAGTAGTTCTCCGTACAGTTTATACAGAAATAAACGCAGTTGGGTCTGATCACATTATGTTCTGACCAATGAAAATCTTCCCTTTATTTTGTCAACTGATGCAACTGCAATTATTAACAATCATTTGTTTATCTTCTAAAATAATTGTTTTGCACTTCTTTATAATTACGTTGTAAAACCTTACTATTATTTAGCACCATAAAAACAATACTTAGCTCATGTGCCATTTAACCCTAATAGATGCATACTTACCTGTCAAATACAGTAAGGATAGAGGTTTGATTATTGCCAAGTGAACTTTACATGTACATAAATATTTCAAAAAGGCATTCTGGCCAAATGTTCCCCTGATCTTGCATTTATTTTCATTTAAGGCCATGAAAAAAAAATTTACGCAAATGTTGATTAAATTTATACATGCTAAAACTCATTTTCGGATTCCGTCTAAGAAAGATGAAAGTGTAGACCAAGTCTATCCATTTGTGAACATGTGCGTACTCTGGTCCATGTATGCGCGTTAAATGTCCCTCAGTTTCTCTTGCCACCTTAAGATAAAAACCTCAAGAAGTCATGCTTTATCATTTGTATGTTGTTTTTACATGATCAAAAGAAGGTCTGAAATCACCCACGGTACCCTTGTGGTAGAATTTTGAAATGTTTGCATGCGAGGATATGGATAACAAAGGCAAATGTCGGGTAGTTTGCTGTATTGTAGAATTTGCTTTTAGTTGTAGACGCAGTGAAACTGTTAGTAGGATGAATAATAGGGTAGGTTGCTGTACTGCAGATTTTGTTTCAGTTGATGACGTAAAGAAACTGATAGTGGGACACCATTATATTGCTAGAAAATACAATCCGTATGTGTTGGGATATTACTACAGACGTTCGATCCGTATATGAAGACGATGCCTTGACAAGTCAGATGTTGAGTGATAAAATTTAAGATAGCTAACACTATTATTGAATGAGATAATATAACTTGTTTGAAAGCCATAACGATTTATTGACCTAACTGAATATTTCTAACAATACAATATTGATCTTTTCTTTGGAAGATATACGACAGCTGTGCGTGTGCCTATATTTCAGTCTGTTGCCTTTGATATAGCTGTTGTCACTTCTCTATACCCTTTAAATATAATTTTAAAAATCTGTTTAGATCCTAATACAGTTCTTTTTAAAGTCTATTAAGATAATTACACAGTTCTTGTCATTTATGTCTGAGAAGGGCAGTGTAATTATAGAGAAGAACGTAGTAGGGAAGCGATATTATATTACCTTTGGTAACAATTTTACTATATGGAAGTTCAACAGATTGTTCTAAATCGCAAGGTTTAACTAAACCCATTGAATCAACTATTCATCGTCAATTCTTTTGGGTTTCGTTTCAAACATATTTCATTGCATATATTAGAAACTCAAAAGGGTTAGGCACAAAATCTTCCAACTTAAAATAGGATTTCTGATAACAAATAAAAATACATAATATAGCATAGCAAACTGAAATAATACTACAATAAGTATAATAATAAAAACTGAGCCAAAAGAGCCATTGTTTGAGGTGCAGGAATATAGATGAATTAAGGAAAGTAAGGCACCAATTTGTGAATTAGACAAACATGCATACAAATATACAAATATATAATTACTTCTTTTGTTATTGAAGTTTTCAGTGGAATAACTGGACGAAAAAATTTAATTATATTTCAGTTGCAATACAATAAATTATGATACACGTCAGGCATACATACGTATACAAACACACATATTTACAGACATACATACATATATGTGTACTCTTTAGTTAAATGATACTTAGGGTAGGAAAGAAGAAGGAAATCTTGTGCAGAATAATAATAATAATAATAATAATAATAATAATAATAGTGCTCAGGACTTAAAAAAAATAACAAAGTAGAGCTGGGAACAAGAAAAGCTTTGTACCGCTGTATTTCGGAACGTACCGCAATACACACCACGGTATGCTGCAATTATTTTAAGGACTAATAATTTAATGTTCTGTTGCAGGGGCCTGACACTTGTTTTAAAGAAGTTCCTGCTATCAAAAGCTGTATATTTATTATGTCATTATAAGATAAAAGAAAAGATAACATAACTGCTGAAACGAAAGTGACATCCACAACCTGAAAACTAATTCGTCCGTACCTTATAGTACATGAAATTACTATATATATGCTCATTGTTGTATAAGTTGCAATCTAAAAGCTAAAACTTAAGTGGAATGATTACACTTATACTATCGCTGACATCCTGGGAAAGACATTGTGTTGACATCAGAGAGCTTGTTGATAAAATAGAAAGTGTTGACAACTGAAGCCTACAGTTTACTTAATTACACTATTGATACAATAGGCAGGGAAGCTTTGATTGAGACGAAAACATCCGGGCAAGATATTTTTAGCGGCGGCAAGTATACATTAAACAAACAGGCTCAACAAACGAGAAAATATTGAGTGCGCTTGAGAAATTAAGTAAATGCGAACAGAAAATAAATGGATACATAAATGAATCAACCTCCCTTTGGGCTCGGAGCTGTAGAATTTGTCCGATGTGCAACCACGGATATCGTAAGAGGTGACAAATGATAGCAGCCTACTTGTCATTGGGTGTATTCAGCGCTGATGGACCAAGTAGTGGATATATATATACATATATATATATATATATATATATATATATATATAGTATATATATATATATATATATATATATATATATATATATATATATATCTATATATACATATATGTGTGTGTGTGTGTGTGTGTGTGTGTGTGTGTATATATATCTTTGTCTGTGCCTTCATATATTAAGGATTTTAAACTTTTGTTTATATCTTTGTTTTGGAGTTTTGGATGGGAGTTCGTGTAACATCTTTGCCTTTCCTGTTTCCTCTGACAGAAATCCAAATACACATAATTTAGTATAGAAAGATACAAATATACACCACAGACGAAAGTGTTATCCCTGATGCCTAAACGAGGATGCACAATAACACGAAGTGAATGTTTTATGTGTGGAAAAAATATTGTCATACTGGTTAGACAATTTACAATGTGTCCTGTACTGAGATTCAAGTAATTCGTAGAGAATGTAATAAGTTAATTACTAAGACGCCATGCAAGTGTTTCTGACAACTACAAATGCTTGTGCCAAGTTATATGGTCCATCTTTATATATATATATATATATATATATATATATATATATATATATATATATATATGTTTATTTGTGTATATGATGCTATTGGAAGTCATTTCGTATTAGATTTATGAAAATATTAGTCACCTCTATCGGCAACATTGCTGCCATTATTTGTTAATTTGGATCAAATGATGTGTATAATGCAGTAAAGCATTATGTTACTTGAAAGTGCCTTAGAACAGCTTTGTGTTACTTGAAAGTGCCTTAGAACAGCATTGTGTTACATGAATGTGGCTTAGAACAGCATTCTGTTACATGAAAGTGCCTTAGAACAGCATTCGTTTGCATGAAAGTGCCTAAGAAAACATTTTGTTACATGAAAGTGCCTTAGAACAGCATTGTTACATGAATTTGGCTTAGAACAGCATTCAGTTGCATGAAAGGGCCTTAGAACAGCATTCTGTTACATGAAAGGGCCTAAGAAAACATTTTGTTACATGAAAGTGTCTTAGAACAGAATTATACTACATGAATGTGTCTTGGAACAGCATTCTGTTACTCGAAAGCGCCTTAGAACAGCAACCTGTTACATGAATGTGTCTTAGAACAACATTATTTTGCACGAAAGCGCCTTAGAACATCATATTTGAAGACCGGACGTTCTCTGGAGGACTGAGAAACATATGACAATTTGACAGTTTTGACGGGTTTGAAGACAAAAATCAATTGTTTACCAAACGTAGATACCTACAACATGGCCCTTACACAAAATAAATGACATTTTGGCCTGTCTATGGCAAGGAGAAGTTTTATATAACTAGCTATCAATTAAACAAATATAAATATTTGGATACAGTTTTTGTGGTCATATCAGAGAGAAGAATAGATTAGCATTTGAATATATTTACCTGGTGTATGGTAACTAAGCGTCGTCCTAAATATGTCCGAAGTATGTGTGCCTAAATACCATCGTGCTTATTTGCAAAAATAACAATCTTACATATTCTCATAGTTCGAAATAGTATGAAGAGCAAAATATTATAAGGTATCAAGCACCTAAAGTATTGTAAAGGTTATCTGAGTGTAATCGACATTGCTAACAATTTTTCTCACTAATATGCATTCAACAAGGATACTAACTACCATAACCTAAATGAATTATATTCATACTGCCAAGAGAAATCTCGTACATATATATATCAAAAGAGAAGACATTAAAAACACATGCCTAATTTATCACCTCACACGTTACTAATATTAGTAAATATAAATTTGCATTTGTCATTTATATGGGAAAGGATAGTTATAAGCGTCGCCTATTAACCGATCCAGTCATATCTCTAGAAATATTAATAAATAAAAAGAACGAATTCTGTAGAAAACAGTTGCATTTAAAATGCTGCTTACCCATGGGAATTTAACGGATTCTAAATGCAACTTTCTGCTATCAAACACTGAGCCGTCTTTAATATGTATTTGACACGACAAACAGCAATGATTGAATCGTGGATAGAATCAGTCTTTATTCTTTCTTATGTTTTCCTCTATGCTGTACCTAATGTGTTTCGAAGTTGTTCTGCATCAAACAAATAGCATTTTGATTGATCTAAAAGATTAGTCAATCAATAGAAAGAAATTCTCATAACGTACAAGTTTACATAACATGCGATACTTTTTAGCAAATTTTGCGCTGATAATGTAATTGAAGTAATTATATTTAGAATGTAATTGACTGAAACTGAGAACGAGGCTCCTTACATAACCATCCATAGCAATTCATTCTTTCACTAAATTACAAAATGCGGCTAGCCTTTATGTCTGCCATTTTGGAAAACTCCCTTTTCTCCTTTACTTATAAATGAGCCATAATGTACACGCTATGTGCAATATGTGTTTGTCAGCCATTAACAGAACACTTTCCTGAAAAGTGGCGACCGTGTGATCCTGTCTGTCTGTCTGTGCGTATGCGTCACTTGATGCGTGTCTGTACTCTTATCCTTGCGCAACATTTCCAAACACATGAAGAAAAATGCTTCTATCGTTTGTTATAATATTGGTTTCTTTAAAATGGCTCGTAGAAGTATTTGAATGGAAAGTAACACGTATTGCACCTTAGCCGGAGCAGACTAGGAGAAGGCATGGAAGTGAAAGGGACGAGAGGAGGATGTGATCTGCGTATACACTAGGTCGGGTTTGATTTGCTATCAAGTTTTACTTTCGGTTGTGATTATGCTTATGTAAGCGATGTTGTTAAATCCATCTACAACAAATAGCGTCGTACCTTCTGATATATAAGTATAGCAACTCGGCCTGTGAATACAATCGGCATAGAGACCACATGAATAAGTATGAAGCAGAAGTGCAAGTAAGCTTGGTGTTTCTTAGAATGAAATGTTTATATATTAATCCAAAGCTCATTTTACCAATTTCTCCTTTTGGAACTAAAACTTCTGATTGTACATTTCGTAGATATACGAAATACGTTTATTTAAGTGATGACACTTGGAAATTGATGAAGCTGGAATCTATTTTTAACAGATTAGATAAATTAAAATTTAAATTAGATAAGTTAATTATCTCTGTTGTAATCAAGGACTGCAACGGGTACCAAGATTTGTACAATATGTGTTCGAAGTGCAGACTCAACTCAGCTGCGAGTTTTCGAAATTGCGTTCTTAAACGGCACTATTAATAGTCAGGTCAAAGAATGTCCTATCCAAGCACACCTTCCTGGACAATTTTCAAACGATGATGTAAATATAGTGGTACAATGCCATTTGGGGAAAACGGCACTCTAGGGTAACATTTTGACTCTTAATTTAGGTTATATTTTCTCTTATCTTTGCTGTTATTGTTTCTAGCGGTGCAGAATGTGAAGATTTTGTGTACCATTCTTAGAGAAGACATAAAGCGATCCGTGCATTTTTTTTTTTTTTTGTCTCTCAGTGATGTAACCGAATATCAATGACTTTATAAGGTAGCACCTGAGTACATGCCATACTATACAAATGACATCAATGCAGCGCATATGAGAAGATGCGTTTAGTTTGGTTCTCTTAGCATCAATATTAATGCAGACTTTGCGAAGAATAATGAAAACCAGTCACGGTGATTGTGCACTAATCCTCGCGGATGATGAAGTAAGACTTCTATGATCTATATGTAAAACATGGTTTTGAAAGATTATTATCTGTGAGGAGCGTGACAATTTGAATGCAAAATATTAGTACATTTACTATTGTTACGACACTACTGTCATAAATTAGCTAACAGAAAGAAGCAAAACCAACAAGTTTTGTAAAACGTAACAAATAATTTAATTATCAAAGTTATAAATGAAAATGTGAGAGGAACTTTCAGTATTATGAAGTGAATCCAAAGAATACAAAGTTCCGTATAAATTTCAGAACCGGAAATGTACTAATCAGCCAAGAATCGTGACTTTGGCACTATCCATAACGTCTTTGAATAATTCATAATTGTTCCAAAATAATATTGTGGTCCAAAAAAGAGCACTTTCTATTTCATCTGAACAGTCCAAACAAATGCAGTTTTTTCCTCTCCGATAATATCTAAGTACAACATCAACCACGCCTGCAGACATGATATTAGAAAAGGAACACAAGAAATAAAACTGACTCAAAAATATGAAGAAAATCTGATTGCTTAGTTCTCTCTTCATATATACCTTCAAGGTTCTATTATGACTGAATGTTGCAATATACCGCACGAGATAAATCGTACTACTCAATCTAATATTTCACAACACCTATTAATGTGACCGAACTCATGCAATAGAAGTTAACGTAATTCTTCTAAGATACCACCTGACTGATCTGTACAATGGGAGAAAAGCCGAATCTCGTAAACATATTTCCTAATAATTTTATTATTAGTGACTGTCAACACATGCGTAAGCATGTATTTATGGATCCTATGCAATTTTGCGTACCTATATATCTTAAACTAAACCATATGCACGTACGAAATTTAGGTAATAACTACAATTTACAGCCATATATAAAAATTACAAAAGTAAGACAAAGTCATGTACCAGGAGTTACAAAAGAAAATATAGATATATATACATAACACTATCGAAAACACATGAATGAGAAAACTAGAAACGAAAATATTTCAACAGTCCGTTATTTTCTGTTGACAAGTTTTAGCGCACACTATTCCATTCAGCGCCTTGCATCGTGATACCTAGTAAGTTCGAGCATGATCTTGGGTCGTTTCAGTGCAGAAAAATGGGTTGGCAGTATTCAGTGGTAGAAACGTATGCAGAAAAGTTGAATATGTTAGCTAATGATCTGCAATGCTTTTATGATCCAATGCGTTTTAGTTTGCGAAATTGTACGACTTAAAGTAGGTGTTGTATTTCTAAAATTGTGTTGTATGTTGACCTCACATATACATGTAAGAAACATAGTGGTTGCCCTAAAGCAGGTGTAACTTAAATGAGATGAAATATGTAAGTAAAATGTCTTCCAAGCTGCCATTAAAAGTTTTCTCCTCATTATATCGAATATTTGACTCCCAAACTTAGGCTCGAATCTAAGATGTACGAGACTTTTACTTGGTACTTGAGTATTCCTTGTAGAACAGTACACTTCTTGTTGCCTAACATGTTTAATTATGACATAAATATGAACACAGACTAAGTGTTCTTCCTGTAAATGTGATTGTCCACTAACCACAATATTGTGTGTACTGCCATGAGGACAAAGCATGATATACAGGTCTCTTCCAAATGCATTGCAAAAGAGTCAGTTTAAGTGTTCAAGCGAGACTAGAACAATGAAAGTAAAAATACGTCTGCACGTGAAAAATTTACCAGAATTAGTGATACACACATTGCATTTAAATTGGAACTAAGAGTTCCTTGCTGCCAACCACATGACACAGCTTTATAAGGTATTTACTGAAAGAGAGTTTGTGATATAGATTAGTGCGTATTACATGTTATACAGTGCTATGACTGTAGGTCATAAATATGTAACAGGAAAATATGAAACCAAGACGTTAAGTAAAATCAATAAATAAATTATTTCTCTAAATAAGAAAGTGAAAATTTAAGAGACACAGTATTGTAAATTAAATCCCACATAATCTAAAAGTCCTAAAACAAGTCCAAACGTAAAGAATCTTCCGAATGAGTCCCAATAGTCTTGAATGCCCTGATGTACCACAAATGACACAATCTAGAATGTGACTGAATGAGTTCTCAATAGTCCCAAAGTAGTGTTTTAGTGCAAAAAGTCAATGGCCATTTTGTAATTCCAATGAACAATTTTAATATAGATAATTCCTCTCAAATTAGATATGAACACGGCTACAAACAATAATCATATATTCCCAAAAACTGATATAAAACAGAAATGAATAATTGTTTACCAAACCTCTATATATACAAATACCCAATTGACCTGCAATGCAATAAAATGTTCTTGAAGACCAAACTTTCCGATGGAAAATTCCACTAACTCTTCAAATGAATTTTTAGCAAACATCTTGTTAGTTTACTACTTAAATCATGACCAAAGTCATGTATGCAAGACCTCGACAATACAATTTTGAATTAAATATACATAACAAAAGTAAAATAAAAGAGGACGAATCACAAATTCTAATAAATAAATTATGATATTTATGATATTTCGCCAATATAATTGATTCTGTGTTGAGCAAAGCCCGTAAACTTACTAAAGATGAGGCTTTAAACACAGCAAAATGTATGATAGAGAAAATATGATTCCTTTCACAATACAAAATAATCCTTCATTGCCTAATATAGGCCTCGTAATTAATAAATATTGGAGTCTCCTCAATTTATCAAATAAAAGCAGCGTTAAAACACTTTTAAAAAAGCAAACCAATTCTTGCTTATAGAAGATCCAAGAATTTGCAAGATCTTTTTATGAGAACTAAATCGACAGAAAATATAAAAAGCGCAAAGTAAGGGAACTGTCATTAAAGTGTGCTGCGACATGAGATGAATAAGATTGATCCATATAATTTTTTTTATGTCTGATCGATGTTGCTTCGTGCGTATAGATATTTGTTGTCTGGATTGTCCAGTATATTGTATGCCACAAATTTTACAGGTGATCAAA